>JAIFRP010000006.1:731377-743905 GCA_032403825.1 Odynerus spinipes | reverse complement strand
TACAGATCAGCGGCGACTCTCGCACACAGTTTCGCTTGGTTTTGCTGTTACATTTACATTTACGCAATACGTTCGATGCCTCGCGTATAGTTTCTTGATATTATGTATAATGTCAATGACGCTGAAATACCTCAAGAAATGTCGCGCATAATTGTAAAAGTTTCGTCAGGTAATAGAAAATACATCGGATTATTCGAAGACGTTCGAAGTTTTTCATCGAACTACGCGCTAACCTAATACTTGATGCCTCCTTTAAGGCTTCCTAAAAGAAATACATAAGAAAAAAAATCTAATGCTTCGTTTTATTCACAGATTTGTATTGGAATCTATACCGATTAGTTAGGGTTTCTTATTATTAATGTGATAAAGCTTATTTGTCTCTCCCGTTGGTATGGAGGTAAGTTTAACGTTCGTTGTTGTCATGTGATAATTAAACCTATTTCATAGTTGTAAACATGTATTATTGATATACTTTTTTGAAATTAAAGACTATTGATTATTTTGAAGTCGTACAATTATTGGCTAATATTGATTATGGGTTATAGCCAGGTGCTAAAGTTCCTTTACCATTAGAACCTATAAAATCAAATCAAGTGGAAGATCGGAGACTATGGGTGGGCAATTTAGATCTAAGAATTAATGAGTAAGTATTTGAATGATAATACTTTTTACCTCTAAAAAATAAGTCATTTATTTCCTTGATGCGATGCAATCGTTTGTTAATACGTCATTTAATCTAGACATCGTATCAAGCAATGACATATTTATATTTTATAAAACTATCTGAAAAACTAACTCTTTATCTATCAACTGGTACCAACTCCTGAAACTCGCCCAAAAACATGGAACGATCGAAAAGTTCGACCTGTTGTTCCATCGGTCAGGTCCACAAGCTGGCCAACCAAGGGGATATGCATTTGTTACTTATAAAACGATAGAAGACGCTGAAGCAGCAAAAGATGCTTTGCATAATCTAAAAGTAGGAGCCAAAAATATAGTAGTAAGATGGGCTCATAGTGTTTCAGAGGTAACTAATTAGTGATATAAAATTTTTATGTAACATCTGTGATTTTATATTTGATTTAATATGATTTATTTAAATGAACTTTTTTTAGCCTGATATAGAAAAGCCAAAGCCAACAATAGATATACCTGCTTTAGCTGGAGCTAAGAAAGAAGACAAAAAAATTAGGTACGTTCCTACCGATTTAATTTCTAATATGAATACTAACATCAGCACAATTTTTCCAGTCGCGAGACTGCTATACAAGCGATAGAAGCAAAATTAAAATTGATGAAAGAATCGGAAGAAGAATTTGAATTAAACAAACCTTTGGATGGATCTCCTATTATACACCTATATCAGAGAACAGAAAACCAAAAGCCGTCCACATCTGCGCGCCACCATAGCAGAGGAAATCATCACTACAATAATAAGCCATATAATCGTTACAAACCAAGAAGATAACTCGAGCTATCTACTCATTTTTTTCATAAACAAGATAATGAGCCATCATTTTGTGTAAAGTTTAGTATGGAAACCTTTTTGTGTCATAAACATCATCAGTATTTATATCATCCACGATTATAAAAATATGATATTGTAAAACTGCAATCATTGATTCGCTCGTGTGAGTGTGTGTGTGCGTGCATAAATGATTCCTATTATGGTGCAAGTAAATGAAAAGCACCAAAGATTTAACTATTTTAATTCATTAATAGTGCTACGCTTGATATGTATTTTCATAATATATTATATGAACATCTTTTTATAATAAACAAAAAACATAAGCTTTGACATATAACTTTAATGGTTATTATTAATAAACATACTTAAAATGAAAAGATCTATATATTTATACATATCATTTTATTTTATGTGTTTTGTGTATATGTATATTTTCCACGCATGTGATAAGGAAGAGGTACTACGCCTGGACATGGCACTTGTCCAGGAATTTCACACATACAACTTTTTTCGCAACCAATACCAAAGTTTGCAGGATTATCTTTCTTTTCTTTTTCTATAGCTTCACGTTTTAAAACGTCCTCTGATTTACCAACCACTTTAAGAAGGTGGTTAAGAATTTCTTCCTTTGTTCGACTATCTACATCTATTAACATTGTTTTTCCATCATCTGTTAAAAGATAGTAATATTTGATTAAATGTTATTTAAAAATATGTGGAAAATTGAATAACATATAATTATTAAACAATTTAGGTACTTTGATTACATACCATAATAACATCGTATAAAAGGGGATGGTGTCATGTTTTTAAATGTAACTATCTGTACATTTGGATTTTTATATTGTATTTGTGGTAAGAACCAGAATATGAAATCTCTGAAATATAAAATCGTAATGAAATCGAATAGAATATAAACACTGTACTTTGCTTAATAAACACCTAACTTAACCTAAATTTACCTCGTTCCTTTATGATGTTCTCCACTGGTATTATAATTTATGGAAAATACTTGTACTTTATCTTTTAGAATTAGTTTTCCTGCTTGTAAATATTTAAGTGTCCTCCGTATAGGCTCTCTACCTATCATAAACGGCATTTTGACAAAATTAGTTTTTTGCACTCATTAAACAAATAGTCACTCCGCACTCTTGTTTTTCTTATGAATGAATGTACGTAGTATTAGTTAACCAAACAATCAGTAGCTACTCTAATTTCGTAGATCATTGATCTACGACTGGCGGTGAATCTCTGTTAGAATTATATTGTAGTCAAAATTCAATGGAAACGCGGTGGAAGTTCTGTGAGAACCGTCATCGATAGTACTGTATGTAACGTTGCATACACGTGCTCTAATTTCGTATGTATGTACCTTTCTCCTGGCGGTGCTTTTGACTGCTGATAACCGTTAACATTCGCATGGGTCGGCTCTACAGTGTTTGATGTCTGTGTTGGGGTTATCGTTAATTACAAGTAATCTGCAAGCTTCTTTCATATAAAAATAAATAGTAAGAATCTTAAGAATACTTTGTATTTATAATTTTCTTCTTTTATACGTCATTGTGTTTTTTTCAAGTTTTACCAAAATAGCTGATGCAATTTATTTCCATATGGTGTGAAAGTTATAGTTAATGTGAATTATAGGTTTTGTTTCATTGAAGTGAAGGAAGAAAAATACAGATAAAAATGGGTTCGTCAATGACAGCCAAGGAAATCCGCCAAGCTTACATTGATTTTTTCAAAAATAAGGGACATGAATATGTTCATTCAAGTTCTACAATACCACATGATGATCCAACTTTACTTTTTACTAATGCAGGAATGAATCAAGTATAATGTCATTTATTTTCTCTGTTATATAATTCAAGCATGATTCTTAAAATGTACTGTTTGTAATTTGTATATGATTTCTTTCAGTTCAAACCAATATTTCTTGGTACAGTAGATCCCAATAGTGATATGGCAAAATGGGTACGAGTTGTTAATACTCAAAAGTGCATAAGAGCTGGAGGCAAACACAATGATCTAGATGATGTTGGTAAAGACGTATACCATCATACTTTTTTTGAGATGATGGGTAATTGGTCATTTGGAGATTATTTCAAAGTATGTTTTTATGCTATTTATTTTTACAATTATATATCGTTAATGTTTATTTAATAGAGAAATATGGTTTTCAGAAAGAAATTTGTACATGGGCTTGGGAATTCTTAACAGTCAATTTAAAACTATCGCCTGACCGATTATACATTACATATTTTGGAGGAGATGAAAAAGCTAAATTGAGTCCTGATAATGAATGTAAAGATATATGGCTTTCTCTTGGGTAAGTAAATATAAATATTTACTTCAAGGCTCATATTGAATTAATATGTGCACCTGAAAAAGACACAACATTTAGTTTTATTTATTCAAGTGTATATACTGTGATTATCTTCATTTGTTAAGGGTACCGCCATCACACGTCTTACCAGGTAATATGAAGGATAACTTTTGGGAAATGGGAGAAACAGGTCCTTGTGGACCATGCAGTGAAATACATTATGATAGAATTGGTGGTAGGGAAGCTGCTCATTTAGTAAATATGGATGATCCAGATGTTTTAGAAATCTGGAATCTTGTCTTTATTCAATATAATAGGTAACATAAACACATATACATCTATTTACATACTATTTTTAATTATATTACACTGAAGTTGAAATACAAATATTATAGGGAATCTAATGGCATTTTAAAACCATTACCAAAAAAACATATTGATTGTGGCTTAGGATTGGAACGTTTGGTGTCAGTTATTCAAAACAAACATGCCAATTATGATACTGACTTGTTTGTCCCTCTATTCAATGCAATTCAGAAAGGTACTGGAGCACCACCATATCAAGGACGAGTAGGGGATGCTGATAAGGATGGAATTGATATGGCATATAGAGTATTGGCAGATCATGCAAGGACAATAACTATTGCTCTTGCAGATGGAGGAATGCCCGATAATACTGGAAGAGGGTAAACCACATAGTGCGATACAAATATTTAATTTATATTTCTTATACTCATACAAAATAATTTCATTTTCTAGTTATGTTCTAAGAAGAATTTTACGACGTGCTGTACGTTATGCCACTGAGAAATTAAATGCAAAGCCTGGCTTTTTTGCATCTTTGGTAAATGTAGTAGTAGAGCTTCTTGGTAAGTATTAATTTTATTAGTACTTTTATTTTATCATATAATATTATTTATGACATTGTTATTTTATTTGTGTAGGTGACATATTTCCAGAAGTAAAGAAAGATCCACAAAGTATAATTGATATAATTAATGAAGAAGAAGCACAATTTTTAAAAACATTATCACGTGGACGAAATCTCTTAAATCGTACTGTAGCAAAACTTGGTTCTTCCAAAATTGTTCCAGGTGATGTTGCATGGCGTCTGTATGATACATATGGTTTTCCAGTAGATCTGACACAACTTATGACTGAAGAGAAAGGTTTAAAAGTTGATATGATTAGTTATGAGGAGGCTAAAAAGCAAGCACAGGTATTGCAATAATCATAATATTCCTTGTTACTTACATGCTTAATAAATATCAAATAATATTGTATTATTCATTATAGCTTATCTCTCAAAGTAAAGTTGGAGATGTAGATGATCAAATTAATTTGGATGTTCATGCAATAACAGAATTGCAAAATAAGGGAGTTGCAGTTACAAATGACTCTCCAAAATATAATTATGATGTAAAAAATAATGATCCATATAATGAATATTCATTTAAGTCATGCACTAGTACCGTAGTTGCTCTAAGATATGCAAAAGCTTTTGTCGAAGAAGTGCATTCTGGACAGGAAGTAGGAATATTGCTAGATAAAACAAATTTTTATGCCGAACAAGGTGGACAAATATACGATGAAGGATTTTTAGTAAAAGTCGATGATGAAGTAAATACATAATAATTTGTTATTAATTGTTTTATAATGTTCTACAAAATGAACTTTATCAAGAAATATAACTTTTGTATCTTACATAGGAAACTGAAGTACGGATTAAAAATGTGCAAGTTAGAGGTGGTTATGTATTACATATTGGCACAGTTGGAGAAGGAGTCCTAAAAAAGGGTGATAAAGTTCACTTAAATATTGATACCACGCGTAGACGTTTGGTAATGAGTAATCATACAGCAACACATGTTCTTAACTATGCACTTCGGCAAGTGTTGGGTACAGAAGCTGATCAAAAAGGATCATTAGTTGCACCTGATAGGCTACGCTTTGACTTCACTAATAAAGGTTTCTTAAGAGTACTATATTTGATAAATATCAATAGTTAAATAATTCTATTAATATATGTTTGTATCACAGGAGCTATGACAGCAGATCAAGTTAAAAAAGCAGAGGAAATTACGAACGAGATAGTGCGACAAAACGGCAAAGTCTATGCTAAAGAGAGCAGTTTAGCACTAGCTAAAACTATTAAAGGATTACGTGCTATGTTTGAAGAAACATACCCTGATCCTGTAAGAATAGTTAGTGTAAATATACCGGTAGAAAAATTGGAAAAAGATCCCTTAAGTGATGCTGCACTGAAAACCAGTGTAGAATTTTGTGGTGGAACGTAAGCATAGCTTCATATTAAATATGTTAAATATAAATATTATAAATATTGCAGTTATAATTATGTTATAGGCATTTACATTATACAGGACACATGGGTGATTTCATTATAGCCAGTGAGGAGGCTATTGCAAAAGGTATTAGACGTATAGTTGCTCTAACTGGCCCTGAAGCAAAGAAAGCACTTAAAAAAGCAGCTTTGCTAGAAGATAAATTAAATCAGTTAAAAGTTACTATTGAATTGGATAAGAGTGGTACGAATTCTAAAGAGTATGTTAAGCAAATAGTGGAATTAAATGAAGATGTATCACATGCTGTAATTTCTAGCTGGAAAAAGGTATATTAAATTATGCGATCAAAAAATCATATGATTAATATATATATTTAATTTTTTATGTTCTACATTTTCAACATAGGATAAAATGCGGGGTATGCTAAAGGAACTTAAAAAATCGCTTGATGATAAAGAAAGAGCAGCTAAAGCTGCTATTGCTACTACAGTAGTTGAGACTGCTCAAAAGCTGATTGAGGCAAATATTGGTTGCGCTGTATTTGTAGAAGTGTTGGAAGCATTTAGTAATACAAAAGCTCTAGATTCTGCATTGAAAAAAATTAAAAGCTTATCTCCAAATACTAGTGCATTATTAATAAGTGTTGATCACGATGCCAAAAAGATCTTTGCTCTTAGTGCTGTTCCTAAGGTAAAGAAGAAAAGTTAAAGTAGTAAATAATGCCGAAATAGCATAAAGTATACATCAGGATATGAGAATAGAGATAAAACTGTATTACAATAATTTCAGTCTGCTATATCTAAAGGTTTGAAAGCTAATGAATGGATTCAAGAAATTGCTCCTCTTATGGGAGGCAAAGGCGGTGGAAAGGCTGAGTCTGCTCAGGCTTCAGGTTCTAATATATCTTCCTTAACTGCAATAATTAAAAAAGCTAAAGAATTTGCTAATTCAAAACTTGGAATTAAGAATGAGGAGTCAAATTTAAACAACAAAGGTATTTGATGAAATATTTGAATTACTTATACATTTGTAAAAGAAAGAATTTGTTAATGATTGTAAGGAGATATTAATCGATGATCGATTTTTCAGATTCCTCCTGCAATTTAAATACTGATAATATAGCAAATCTGAATTCAGTGGATAAAAAGAATTCTGCAAAATTAATACTGTATGTGAACAAGAATAGCATTAAAAGCTACAAAGCTCAAATTATTGCTCAATATAGCAATAAAAATCTTCTTGTAAAATGCATAGAAGATGAGAATTATACAAGAGATATGGTTCTAGAAATTGGTGATATTAAAATCCGTGATAGTAGTGCTATTGCTTATTATTTATCAGATTCTAGTTTAAAATGTGAAAATAATTTATTTGAATTTTCTGAAGTACTACAATGGTTGAGTTATACAGATAATCACATTTTACCAGTAGTAACAGGTTGGATTTTGTCATCTCTTCGGGTAACGTTACCAAGAGACATTAAATTAGGTGCCAAAACCTCAAAAGAAGATGCATTGAATTCGTTAAAGAAATTAAATAATATATTACTTACAAAAACATACTTCGTAAACGAAAGAATTACTCTCGCAGATATTTCTGTTTTCAGTACTCTATTACCACTTTATGAACATGTTTTAACGCCAGAATTAAGGAAACAATATATAAATTTAAATAGATGGTTTTCTACAATACTCAATCAACCACAAGTTAAAGCTGTAGTACAAAATTTTAATTTCTGTACAAAAACATTGAAAGGTTGAAAATATGATAAAAGTATGAAAGTATTATCATTATTGCAGATATTTTATATAAATATGTATTTCTAAATGTGTGCAAATTACATAAAGATTTCATTTACATTGATTTTTTTTTCTTTTTCTTCTTTTAAGTTTTCATATAATATCCTGATTTCTTTTAATAAGGTAGATATATTACTACCCATTTTTGCAGATACAGGAATAACAGGTAATGTGGTCTTCTCTTTCAACAATCGTAAATTTTCCTGCAAATATGATTCTAAGAGAATCTGTTTTAAATCCAATATAAGTGATATATAATTTACTTACCTCAGCTTCAGGTAGATCTATTTTATTAGCAACAATAAGAAAAGGTCTATCAGTCAAATTCTTGTTAAATTGACTAATTTCATATTTTAGTATGTCTAATGCTTCCCAAGGTTTATCAATAGTGAGATCTAAAACGTACAATAAAACAGCACAACGTTCTGCATGTTTGAGAAATGTTATGCCAAGTCCTCTATTTTTATGAGAGTCAACTATAAGTCCAGGTAAATCTGCCACTGAAATAAATATATAGACATGCTTAATATTGTATTATTAAGAAAAAACTACTTATACACAGTCATTTACTACATTACCTGCAACTTGTTCATAATCTTCATAGAGTATGACACCTACATGAGGCTTCAGGGTTGTGAATGGATAGGGTGCTACTTTTGGTCTAGCTCTAGATATAGCTCTTAACAGTGTACTTTTACCAGCATTTGGAAGACCAATCTACCGAAAATATACATATAAAGTAAAAATAAATATATCTATTTATATAATCTGGTATAATTTAATTGTAAAAAATTATAAATCAATGGAAATTACATAGAACACTTACAAGGCCAATATGAGCCATACTTCTTATTTCCAGTACATATTGCAAATCTTCTCCCTTGGCACCATATTCAGAAATTTTTGGTGACTGATTAGTGTCAGATTTAAAAAAGCTATTTCCATGACCACCTGCACCTCCACGTGCAGCAATGAACATCATGTTCTCCTGGTCCAAATCTGCTAATATTGTTCCATCAATAGCACGTACTATAGTTCCAACAGGAACTGGTATAATAGTATGCTTAGCATTTTTGCCATAATTGTCTTTATTAAAACCCCTTTCTCCATTTTCTCCTTGCAAAATACTATCTACATGTTTAAGATCTTTAACATTTGTTGAGACCTGTTAAATAAGCAACAAGCTTATTTCATACTACAATCAACTATACCATATAAATAATTCAATTTATTATTTTGAGTTAGTGAAAATAATTTTACCTGAAAAATTACATGACCACCATGTCCACCATCTCCTCCATCAGGTCCTGCACGATCATTTATCCATAATTGCAGAAACGATATTTCTCCATCGCCACCCTTTCCACCAATTGTTCTTACCTATGTAAATAATATGTAATAATGAAAATACTATTAAAAGCATAGCAACATTTCTAATTTTAATTAACTTACCTGTTTTATATCTACAAAAAATTGAGATGTATTGCCTGGTGATTTGGGCTTACTACTACGTATGGCACTTGCAACATATTCATTGTCATCACAATGACAAATACTAGTATAGAATGACTGATATATTGATTTATTTATCCTTTGGTATATTTTTATATTTGTTGCTACAGTATTTGGCATAGGATGAAGCCATTGAGTTATAGGTATGCAAATATTTTTCAGGCGGTGGAAACAATGCATCTAAATTTAAATGAAAATAATTTTATTAATTTTAATTAATTTTTTTCATAAAAAACCAATATGCTAAAACATAATAGAACACATTTTTGTATTTACATTACATAAGTACCTTTAAATGCACTGAATTTATTTTATCTTGCTATTAAAACATTAAGATTTTTTTCCAAAATAGTAGGAATTAAATTTTGATGTATTTGAACAACTCTTTCTCTGTATAGAGGCACTACATAGGATTTATAAGTTATCCTGTAAGTTTTTGTAACTTTCTCTTTAGATGAAGAGACATACGATCCAATAAAATTTACTTCATCCACGATAGAACCTGCATGGTTATATAAAACAGTATAAAATGTAATTGGATCAAAATTTGCAGTGACCTGAATAGTTATATCAAATGTAAATGCTGGTGGACAAATGCACCAACTTTTTATATTTGCCACTTCTTTTATCACATGATATATATCTTTCCTTATAAAATGTTCCATATTGCATGCGACAGTGTCAACTTTATTTTTTAGAGATATGTTTTGATAAGTGGGTGGATAGGATATTTTAAAGAAATGAGTTAATGCACGTGTAGTATGAAATTCTTTTTGAAGACTACGATATCCTGTAACTATATAATTTGGAAAATATGACCACAAAAATGGCTCTATCATGGTTAATATAAAATTTCCATGTGCTGCCATTTCTGTAATTTTCCATGAATCATTCCAATTTCTCCTAGGCTCATCCATAAATGTTCCACCTTGACCATTACAGAGAGTTATCAATACTACCGAATCATGATTATTTAACTTTTCAATTCCTATGAAGAATTGTCTCAATAGCTCTCGATTTTTCTCTATTCTCATTTTACCACCCACATGAGGAAAATTAAAAATAATTTTATCAAATAATTCCTTTTTCAAAATAGGATTTTCCACTAACTTTGTTGCATCTATCCCCAACAATACACGGATGCCTGAAAAGAAAAGCATAGCGTTTTATCGTACATCTCTTTTTTAAGAAATTAAAATATGAGCATATATGTATTGTATTAAATTTTCGATACGTAATGTTATCTGCACACTAACCATGTTTTTCAAGATAATCTATGTTTTTCTTTCCAGCCTCGTGAGATATATCAGGTTCATAACACGTAGCCGTTAATTTAATTTTAAGGTTAAGTTGACATAATGCTACGGCAAATGAAAAATTGCCTTCACCTACGAGTAATACAGATTCGTTTTCAACGAATATCGATGGCCTCATTTTATATTAGATCCTCACAACTATATAAATTATGACAAAAAGAATTTACCTATCAAATATGCGTATAAAATATATAAAAGTAAGGTTAGAATAACACTATATGTATACTTGAAAGTTTCTAACAATGCTTAAAATTGTTTGGAAATACTAACCTTCGCCAGTTGATAAAATTAACTATCCATAAAAAAGTACATTTATTTTAACTGAACTATTTATGAACATGCATATATCCGAGTATCAAGCGACATTATCTTAAGCGCAAACGGTAGTCGAGAAATATAAATTCGTAACTGTAAACAAGACTTCTTTTTTAATAGTAATATATTTTAATCGTTGCTTTCACTATAAAAAAACAAGCAGGGTTTATAAAAAATTAATTCTTAATACAATCTACGAAGAGTTTCATGAACGCCAAATATTCATATTCGAGATACTAGAAACCGAATGATCTTTTTCGATTTAAATCGATATTGTAATTAAAACGATAGTCGAACTTTCAAATATGGTATTCGCATTATATGCATATAAATGCATCATGCATACATACATATGTAGGAACATCGTAAAGTATAATTTGCTGTAACTTGTATTTTATTAATGACCATTGTCATATTATAAATTTACATTTATTATAACATTGCATGTATTTTATGCAATACTTGTGATTACATTTATATTAATTTTGTACATATATTATATAATTCTTGAATGAAAAACAGAACTGAACGCTTAAGTTGCTAATCCATTAAAGACGGAAAAGTAGCAGAGAAATAGTGCAAATAAGAATTATTATGTATACACTAATGAATCCGTGGCCTTTTAAAGTAATTTTCGTCATACTTAAATGTACACAATAAATCAACATCGTTAACATTGCTCGATACGACAGCAGATAAATTACCAATTTTTTATAACACAACACTCTATTTTATAACACAAAACGACTATCAGCGAATTTTCACAAAGGCATTTGGCTTCGTTATTTCGCGCTCATTTGGATGTGCGTTAAAAAAACAGTAACGCTATCGTAAACGACTTGTAAACCAATTATTATTATCTACACGCAACGATACAAGATTTAATATGTCGATTAAGAAAAGATAAAAAGAACAGGAACAAAAAACTTCTGTGAACTAGTATTAGTTACCGATCGATACCCTATTCTATTCTTTTCGCTTCTTTCAAATGCGAGTTATGTTTGCTCGCAAGCAGTCGCCGTGCGTGGCACTGATGAGTTTAGGCCTTAAAGGTGACGTAACGAACTTTCGCGTCATACGAAATCACATGCGGCACTGTCATTGATAAAAATATATACTTTATCATTAGCGCAAATTATACGAGAAAACAAATAAAAATGGCCGGCGAGAATTGAAACTTTTGAATCCGTTCACGTGTACGCGGGCAATTTATTTGTCTAATGGTTTCATTGTGAAACACTTGGAATTTCTCAATGGTCTTTGTAAGAATGAGACATAGTAATTACCAAATAATGATACAAAACATGAATGAAACTACTTCGAGAAAGTATTTCAGTCAGAGAATAAATTTAGAATCACGTGAATGCACGTTTTCGTTTTAACAGCCGGTGTATTCGTAATGAAGCATGCTGGATTATCGGAGTACTTGCTACAATGAAATGGAAATATGTATTGTAAATTTGTCACAGTAACACGCGCGTACTTATTAATC
>JAIFRP010000006.1:719732-731300 GCA_032403825.1 Odynerus spinipes | reverse complement strand
AAAAAAAAATTTCATTAATTTCAATAGTTTTATTTACAGATAATTTAGTTACACGAACGCCTTCGATATAAAATTTGTATTAAAAATGAATCGATGTAATCGAATAACGGTATAAGAGTTAAACGTATAATACGAGAATAAAAATACCGACGACAAAAATAAAGGAATAAAAATAATTAGCTATCAAAAAGGTTTGCCTTTTAAAGACGTAATACTACGTCATTGGTCGTGAAAGTGTTGACCAAGATATCTTTATCGCCAGTCACAATCACATCTATACAGAGGTTTATTTCCTTTTCTACGATGTATAAACAGTTTCATGATCGCGTAATAACGGTGTCTAGCGTCAGAGCAATAAGGAAACATTGGCTACACATTGGAAATAACGTTGACTCTGTTATTTCATAATATTAATTTTTATGGGCGATATTAAAACGTTAATACCGCTTTATCTAGAAGATTATATTACCAAGAAAAAAATTAAATTAAACTAAATTAAAACTACGAAGTATAAGACCCTCCATAATTTTCACGACGATGACGAATGTGTTAATCGACGCGAATGAAAGTAGATTCCTACGTATGGGTGTACATAAAGATTAACAGTGCCGCGTACATTTGGTATTGACATACACAAATCTACCGCCAATGCAAATAATAAATCTATATCGTACATTTCCATACATACATACATAGAATACGCATCTGGTCATACGACACATCTGCCTTCGTTCCATTTGTCCAAGCACGCATATAGAAAGGAATCAAGCCGTAAACGCGTACTATGGAGTCCCCGGTATCGACTTTTTCCACCTAAAGACAGGCCTCGTTTATTATTCCTTTGAAGAGCGAACTCGGCATCGATAAAGGCGCGTTTCTCTTTGAAAAGGATTTCAAACGATTTTTTTTATCTCTTATCAATCGCGTTCGCAAACTCCAATTTCTCTAAGAAACTAATTTTCAAAGCTGATAACTATCGCGTACGTGGCCTTCGTTCACTGTGTCACATATTTACAATGTACGTGGTTAATTGTCTGGGAGCTTTTCGACTAGTCTTTCTTACAAAATGAAATTATAATACAAATATGTTCTTTTACTTTTACGATACGACGAACATAAGTTACCGTGCTCCGAACGTGAACGGTGAATTAAAAGTTAGCGTTGGTTGCATGGTCGATCGAACTGAACAAAGCATTAAATAAAGCATAACATTCTGCGAAGCAGCAAGCGTCGTAGATGAAAAGACTGGCAGGTTGTGACGGTTTTCGCACCGTAGACGACCACCGACACACGTGGATGCCCGATGAATTATGCAGGTCCTTCGCTTTTCTTTGCGGTAAAACTCGAAGGCCAGTTTCAAGGTGGCACGTAGAGTCTATTATTTAATGTTGTACGCAAAATCATTTTTCAATCTCTATTTCCGTAAACTATTCCGATGACGTGTGTATTGCGGTATCTTCGTTCGTAAGCTAAGTACCGCAAACTGATTAACTTTCGATTAAAAAAGTTTCTTTCTATTTAAAACAAAAAATAAAAAAAACTATCACAGAAGCCTAGGTTCAAGCCAATAAAATTCTTTCGTCGCATCCAGTAATTTTTAATAAAAATTTGCCTCTCAAGTAAAACAATAAATAACATCGCGCAAGCCTAGATAAGACAAAGTTTCTTTTCGAAGTCAGGGTATCCTCGAAACGTTGCATTAAAATGCGCACTTCAAAAGTTATGTCACGACACTGAAATACTTTATCTTGTTCGAGTCACTTGCAACGTTTTTCTTTTTTAATATACTACGCGAAAAAAGAACTCCAATACCCGAGAGAAAGTATTCGTTAAGTCCGTACAACATTAACGGATCATTGTGAAAATTCAACGCGCATTAACGGAAGGACTACCTGCATAATTGAAGAACGTTACTCGGTTCATATAATAGATACCCACTAAAAGGAGCATGTAGATCGATAAAAGCGAGGATTCGTAATCGGTGTTACACGCAATTGGTCGAAATACGTATGTACGTATACGTAGCTCGAAGGTACGCGCGACATTTGGATTACGAAGAGCGCGCAGGAAATAAAAAAGAAGGATCAGGATCGCAGGAACGTGTTGTCGGGGAACGCCCCGAGAGGGCAGTGCGAAAGTGCGTCGCGCAGGAGCCCTTCGGCGGCCGGTCACGTTCGTTGCGAAAACGAAAGAAAGTGAGGTTAGAGCTTAAAAGGCATCGACCGTAGAGCGAACCGCAAACTACGCAAGTAGAGGGGGGGAGGGGGAGATAAGTAGAGGAAGAAGGAGAAAAAGGCACTCATCTGCGAACTCTAGCTACTTGAGAATTTAGCGCGAAAGAACGGGCGGCGCTTTAGAGGCAAGCATCACTGCCGCCGTCACCGCCACCGCCACCGCCACCGCCGCCGCTGCCACGAGCAAGAACGAACGAAAGCGAAAGCAGCGCCTCCGCACCGTCTCTGTCTCCGTCTTCGTCTCCGTCGGCAGTGGCACGATCCTCGGCGTCGGAGCTCGCCGCGCTACTCTTCGACCTCTCGTCGTCTCTTTACCGTCCCTCCCAAATATCACGATCGTCACCCTTTTCCCGTTTTATCTCTCATCGTCTTGCCTTTGCTCCTTCTTTATCGCTCTTATTTTCTTTTCTTTCACCTCTGCTTCGTTACCCTTTTACTCTTTTTCCCTCTCTCTATACATACATATATATATATATATCGCTAACTTTATCTTTTCATCTATTTCTCCTTACGCACACTCACACACATCTTTTTTCTTCTCTCTCTCTCTCTCTCTCTCTCTCTCTATCTATCTATCTATCTATCTATCTATCTATCTCTAAATCTCTTTCCCTCTCTCTTCCTCTCCTTCTCCTCCTCTTCCTCTCTATCTCTATCTCTCTACCTGGGAATCGTTCGCATCCTTCACCCTTTTCGTCCGACGTTCGTCTTACAAATAGCACGCGTCTAGGTGGCTACTTCACTCCCGGACGCGTTTGTCGGCATCGTTTCTCGCCGCGGCGGAAAGAAAAATTACGCATGCCGCCACCCTGTATGCGTGCATGTGCGTCGAGCCGGCTTCGGGCATGTTCTTGAGGATATCGACGGAAGGAACCATACTCGTTTCGCCCCTCGCCTTCAAGGATAATTCCTCCGAAGGATACGACTCCGTTTGGCGAAAAATTCTTCGTTCGAATTAAAAGATATTCGAATAGAGCCGCTGCCGCCGCCGCCGCTGCCGCCGCACTGTCACGGGTACGCCCTTCTTCGCTCGAAGGAATCGCGTCATCCTTCTCTCGTACGACACGATGCATGCGTGCGTGCATACGGCGCGCGCGCCCGTGCGTACGTACGTGCGTGTAGAGAGAAACGAGCGCACGTCAGGTTGTTCCGCGCGAATCGCCGGCTCGTGCCGTCGTAAGTACAGTCAACCTTCCTATAACACGATTCGTTTGTTCTGCGTTATATCGAAGACGCGTTAAGCGAAATCATAAGCTAGTAGAAGTTAGGGAAATGGGTTACGTATTATATGAATACCGATTCTTGAAGTGTCGTGCTATATCAAAATCGTGTTAGGCGAAATTTATCGTTAGAAGGAATGCAAACCAGGGGGATTGATTCCATGTTATCTGGAAACTGTTTTATTTTCTTGTGTATGAGTTCGCGCGTTGAGAGACTGGCGAGAGTAAGATGTTTTTTTTTAAATTAAATAGTAGAAACATTCATGGTGTGTGAGAGTTGCCCAATTACGAAAGCGTGCTTCGTATGGAAATCATTCGGTAAAAATATCGAAACCGTTTTTTTTTTTTTGGAGTACCGTGTTACAAGAAAGTTGGCTGTACGAATAACGCACGCGACGATCGAGCATTTTTAATCCATTCGAAAAACCGGCTTCTAATCAAAAGACAATCCATAAGGACCGACATAGACACCGAGCCGACTAACAATGCTCATGTTGGTCTTTTTTATCATCTTAAAACCAACACCATCTTTTTATTTCGCACAATGTTCTGTTCATCACACGCAACGACTGATAAGGACTTTATTTACATGACACACACGGTCTGTCACCGGTTAGATTGCATGGATACTACATGACGCATCCAGTGCGTCACTGATCTCGAATGTGTTAAATTAACTCCTAAAGTTTGCTCTTTCTATCTCTCTACGAACCTGTCTCTATGTCGATTCGTTCGATAAAATAGCGTATAGATCGATATCTGACACGATGAATTAGAACGAAAAATTGCACACGTATCGGTTAGGCTTTAGTGTTCTTTTTCTTGCACTTTGCCGTTCGATCGTGTGCTCTAAGTTAGTCATTGAATCTCCTCGACACTATAGACCAGTGATTTTCAACCAGTGTGTCGCGAAAATGTTTATCCCGTTATTTTTACAATTGATAGTCACGTTCTCGTCAATGTCAAGAAATAAAATTTATAAAAGAACAACAAGTGTATTCAATTATTATAACTGTAAAAAGTGTAATTTATACATATATAAAAGCGTAGTGTTGTAACTATAAAATGTATCAAATTATTATAACTTAAATATACCGCGGAAGTTCAACTATAGGTTCAAGTGTGCCGTGAGATAATAAAAAGGTTGAAAAACACTGCTATATACCGACGGAGGGAAATTACAATCTAGAAAAGACTAGTTAGATGTGCGACAAATTCGTTAGAATTGTTCTCGTTCTCGCAAGGCCGCAACGGATCGTATCTCATACGGAGTGCGCCGTAATATTAAAGAGGTAGGGTTAACAACCGCAGAAATGGTACGGAGGATAGAAACGAGACATTCCAAGATTTTCCCGAATCGCTTGAAAGGTTCGCTTCTGAAAAAACAAAAAAAGAAAAAGAAACGATCGAAGTAACGAAGAATAGAATTCGTCGTCTATCCTGAAAGCTCGTGCAAGCAAGAAATTAACCCACTTTCCGGTGGCACGCGCGCACTCTCAAATCCGGCACAGACGTTTTGGCGCCTCTGTTGCCTTGCCCGCTTGCTTAAATCTCCGACGCGTCATCGAACGCTTTAAGAAAAGTCAAACCGATTATCGACAGATTTTCAAACCCTCGTAAAAAGAACCCTTGGTGCTCTCTTTCTCTCTCTCTCTCTCTCTCTCTCTCTCTCTATCTATCTATCTATCTCTATCTCTCTCGCACTTGTTTCCGTATCATCGCCGGAAGCGGGTCGTATTTTATTTTATACGGACGTATCGCGGTATCGTGAATTTTGAAAAGCGCGATAGGCAAGAAGGTGTTCCTTTTTAACCGATTTCGAAAAAAAGAAGCAGATTACTCGATTCGATGTGAAGCGATGTTGCTTTTTCTTTTTTTTTCTTCCGTACTCTTTGCGGTCTTATGTCATCTTCTATTATAGGACGTAACTGCACTATATTGCATTGGTTGATATTTAAAAAATTTCTATTCGGCGTTTTACCTTGTTGTTATCGAGATTAAAGTGCTTTATCTCGACGTTGTATAAAATCAGTAATTTTGTACCAATGAAAATGACAGTAAGTTTGAAATTGAAAGTGAAAGTTACGAACGATCGTGAATATAGCAAAGAAGTCTCGGAGAGAACTATAGTCTTGATTTTAGTATTCCACGCGATACCGATAGTGTCTCAAGTGAGATATTGTGTACCTAAGAGAAGAAAAAATTCTGCCTGTCGAGTACTCCGGTGATCCGGATAGAGTGACGTTTAATTATGTACGTATGATATATCAAAGAATCATTTGTACTGAATTATTTAAACGTTGTATCAAACGAGTTACAAAATTTTCTATCTACGTTTAATATATACATATATATTAGTAGAGACTATATATATTAAACGAGAGTCGATGATCGGTCATAAAAAAAGATTACACCGCAAAGGGTTAAATATTACATCGACGTCCTATTTTTGCAAAAACTTTTATGAGAGCATCGGTATTACCGAGTAGCGATGTTAGTGCGCGTCCCTAAAAATACTACCATCGTGTCATCGCGTCGACACGCCTAACGTCGTCTTCGTGATCTCTCTTATCTTTCCATAGTTGGATTTGTCTATGATAACCGGTTCTACGAGGATCGTCACGATTGTTCGTTAAATAAACTTCCTTCAAGGAAGTAAAATTTTTTCTTATAGTCTTTCAATGGGAAGAATACTTTTTGAATTACCACGCGACAAACGTTGATTGCGTTAAAATAGCATGAGATTAAAGAGCAACACTCGCGTTCGATGCACGACGATGTAAGTATAACCTACGATTCATCACGACATTGATGATCTCTTCGAGCCGTCGTAAACCACTGATAGTGAAATGCACATTGGCGATGCTGCAAAATACTTATCTTATCGCCGGATTTTGTTGTTATCGAATATTTTTCCCAATGACGCTCCAAAATTACGATACTTCTTATATATCAGAAGTCGTTTTTAAAAGTTCCTAAACGTGAGAAACAAAAACAGAGAAAAGCAAAAGAAATATGTAACGGTAAGAGTAATCGCGTTGTAAAGAATGTTGAACGGTCGACAAATTAGTGTTCTATTTGTGTTTTGTGCCGCTTCGTTTCGCTTCGGTCCGGTTCGACAGAGTTACGAGGTAGGGAAGGAACGGGTACTGGCAGTTCTTTTTTACGATCTATAATCTATTATTTGCGTATCATGTTCTATGATAATATGTAAGAGAGATCACGGAAGTAATAGCGGGACTCGATAGAATAAGCGTGTCGGTTCGTTTATATGCACTGTCTCTTATAATATGCGTGTTTTTTAAGGAAAAACATTGTCATCGAGCGCGGTGGCAACCGGGGACCGTTCAAAGAGGAGGAGTAAAGGAAGAAACATAAGAAGTAGTGGGATCATGGTAATACGTGAAAACCTGACGATTTACTGGGAAGTTGAAAATTTCCATGATCCTCAAACGCTCGGGGTACCGAACGAATTGAAATCTTACCATTTAGTCCTGTGCAAAGGGAATCAACGACGAACGGATTGGATCTAACACGTTTTTATAGGAAACACCAATTTTTTTCCTTCCGTGAGCGATTCAGATACGACGAGATATCGCGATGCCAAAAGACGGACGAGTCGTGCATGAAACGACGAACTCCTGAGGAAAGGCGTGGTTTAAAACGTGTTTCGAATCGTAAAGGTATCGGCTAATTATGGAAGAGATAAAGGTGCCTAATTTAGGGCAGGCTGCTTCGGCTGCATGTTCGATGGCAACAAATTTTTTAGCGCCGGTCAAAACTGAACGGCAGATTTATGAAAATTCGATGCTCGAAGACGATCCTAATGCCAACTCGGTGGTACCCACTTCGATCGAGGACAGAATCGTGCCGAGGTGGGGCCCTACTCATAAGGGCGCACAAGAATTGGCGAATCTTTACAGCACTGGCAAGTATTTTATATTTCTTTGTTTCTTCTATCAAGACCCAATCATACTTTCGTTGTTACTTTATCGTAAGAAACTTTTCGAGCAAAATTAGTGTCATTGCACTATGCTCTTTTTAAGATTTACTTTTTAGCACTAACTATGCCTGCTAAAATAGCTGAAAGAAAATCAATCGAAAGATTTTAGAGAAATTCCGTAGAAATAATCAAAAGTAATCCTGTCGTCTTGTTTTACTGTAGCAGTTTGATATTCCTTTTTCAAAATCATACCATATCAATATCTCTTTAAAACGAACGGTTCTCGCCGAGTCGGTAGAAACGCAGTGTGACAACGTCAACCTAGTAAATCTAAGCGTAACTTATTCCTTGGCCACTGTCATACAATGCGTTTTTACCGACTCGACAAGAACCATCCGTTTCGAAGGGATGTTGATGTGATTTTTTATGAGAGATATCAAATTTATGCGTTATTATCGCATCCTACAGACACTGTCGTATCATACTGCGGCAAAACCAGATGCACTTCTGTCAAATCTTTCGATTTATTTAAACGATGATGACCATTCGCTTACTATTCGTCCTAAAATAATTAGAATATATTTTCTTTTAATTAAAACGTTGATGCATATATCGTTAGAAAATTGATAGGAATTTTCGAACGATTCTGTACATGCTTCTGCCATCTGTTAAACATTAAGAAAGATTTCGAATAAAATGAGAAAAAAATGCATAAATTCTCGTAAGAATTGATTACGTGCCAAAACTTACCGCTTATAAGTCGCTTGTACCTTGAAATCTTCGTGAGCCAAAACAAAGCGCCGTCACGATACAAGCCGTAACTTAATTGCTGTCACGCTACTGCGAAAAGATAGTTATATAAAGACATTGCGATAACGAAGTAACGTATGCGTTGCTCCATTTTAAATCTTAAGTCGTAACGCGTAATTAATAATAATTAGTCCATCGTAATTAAGTCATTATTGTAAATGAGATCGATAAATTGTATATTATATAATGTTGATACTCAATTGAAAGATGTCGGAAAATTATGACTTTATTTAAAAACGTAATAGAATTTCTATATGCTTAAGTAATCTATAGTATATAAATATTTTATTCCTTGCAGGAAAAAGGACACAAGAATGCATATGCGTCGGTATCTGCATAGCGCTAATAACAATCAATTCGTTGCTCATCCTGGTCAGATTAAAATTAGAAAACTTAAGTTCGATAGCGGTAGCAGCATTATGTGGAATCGTTACAGCCGATTTCGGATCTGGTTTAGTTCACTGGGCTGCCGATACATGGGGTTCCGTGGAACTTCCAATACTGGGAAAGGTATGAGATCATAGAAGAATTAATGAAAAATATACCATGGTGCGATAACATTATAAACACGATAAATATTTTGCAGAATTTTTTAAGGCCTTTTCGTGAACATCACATTGACCCAACCAGTATAACGAGGCACGATTTTATAGAAACAAACGGCGATAATTTTATGGTGACGATACCATTCCTTTCTAAATTAACGTGGGATTTTCTCACTTTATCGGAGGCGGAGATAGAGCAAAAGTTTCTTTGGACCTGCTATTGGTTTTTACTTGCCATTTTTGTAGCGATGACTAATCAGGTAATCTTCATAATATTTATGAGCATGAAGCGTGTTACGTCGTTTATAGAGAATTTGATTTTGTGGAAAGCGAGTTACAAAGTTAGGACAAATAAAAGATATTTTACAGATTCATAAATGGTCTCATACATACTTTGGACTTCCTCCTTGGGTAGTTTGGCTACAGGAGCATAGGATAATTTTACCTAGAAAACATCACCGAGTGCATCATGTTGCACCGCACGAAACATATTTCTGTATTACTACTGGCTGGTTGAACTGGCCATTAGAAAAACTTCGATTTTGGTATATCTTAGAAATTATCATTGAAAAATTAACTGGTTGTAAACCTAGAGCCGATGATCTAAAATGGGCACAGAAGAGGTCTTGAGATTTAATGTGGTTTTTCTTAGCTTTGCATTTTAGTGGGTATTTAAAAAATGTAATATAGCGCCATATATTTGGAGGACTGAAATAACATCGAATTACTGGCTAGTAACAAAAATGGAACTTTATGCACGACAATAGTAAAAGCTTGAGTGATACACTTAAAAAATCATATTAAATCTATATAGTTTTTTTATACTAGTCCTACGAGGCCTTTGAAAAAAAAAAGAATACTTCTAGAATGACTGGAAGTAAATAGTATTACTTCATCATGCTTTTGAACTTTACACATTTATAATACGTACATGCAATAATATATGTACATATATAAGATGAATGGAATTGTAATATCATATATGTCATAACAAATTGATAACTGTTTTGTTATATTGTATTATGAAACTTTTTGCAATGCACAATGATCCCATACATAGCACAAAACTCATTGGAATTGGGTATAAAAATTTATGTGATTTGAAAATTCAGATAATTGATTATATTATTAAATATCTTTAAGCAAGTATGAAAAGAGTAAAGTCAAATTGAGAAGGTGAAAAACTAATCTGTCTTATATTTTTAACGTGTTTTGTGAGCACATATGTCCAGTGATCGAAATAGAAAGTGTGTGAAGCGTGCGTTCGTGCGCGCGCGTTTGTGTGTGCATATATATATACATATATATTTGAAACCAATTTGATTTCACATATACAATCATTTGCACAATTTATTTAAGAACAAGTGTTAAGGTAATGATAATTATTGTAAATATTGATAGTTTAAATACGTTTTATAAGACAAACAAGCTTAATTTCTTTTTTAATAGCTTATAATGCAAATTTCCCTGAACCTTTAAAGACCTTTGAGCCATCGAGGTGTATCAAAGTACATCATTTTTTTTTCTGAAAGTTTAAATGGACATTACCAACTCAACAATTGATAGATAACTTTGTTTTTAAAATATACACATTGTATAGTTTAATACCTTCATATACGAAAACCTACTACATTGAAATATACATTAGACTTTGATCTAATAATGATAATAGTTACTATTTGCAATGGTACAGATGATTTATTTTATACTTACGATTATTATTTTAAC
The DNA here is from genome assembly GCA_032403825.1 of Odynerus spinipes. NCBI lineage: Eukaryota > Metazoa > Arthropoda > Insecta > Hymenoptera > Vespidae > Odynerus > Odynerus spinipes. The sequence continues at coordinate 720,820 of JAIFRP010000006.1, read as the reverse complement.
TACTTGGTATACAATTGAGATGTGATATGAAAATGTCCAATTTTATCAACTTTTATAAACATATATTTAGTTTGTAAAAGACTTGAAGCATTTTAAAGCATCTTTACCATTTTTAAATGAATAATAATAGCATAGATTATTTCTTGTCAAAATCACTCAAACTGATTACACTTCTTAGCTCATAACGAAGGGTCAAAATACTATAAAACCTTAGGGTGCTAAAAGTATAAGTACAAATGTAGGTTCAGGGACCAAAGGACCTGTTGCTATACGCAATTATCTTATGAATGATTGGTTTTACTGTGAATAAAGTATACTGATATAGAAAATAGATTCTTAAACGCATGCCAACATTTTAATATTTTCTTATACATAATTTACATTAATACATATAACTATAAATAAACATATTTCAGATCGGTATAATTAAATGTTTCTTAATGCTTCAGTATACTTTATACAGAATCATGCCATGATGTATGTTCCTTGCAAGCAAGTCAGTTATAAATGCCTCTTAATGAATATGGTATTCATTATTGTTATTGTTGTTGTTATTGTTATAGGAAGAGTATAAAATTTAAATGGATTTATCAGAGGATGATAAATAACGCTATACCTGGAACTTTTCTAAATATGTTTAATATTTATGCGCACCTAATTAAGTAAGATAGAGCTTTACTTATTGTAAGAGAGCAAAAGACATATTTTTCATCTTTAAATGCAATTTCATGGAAATGCCTAAATAATATATTTGGTTTATTGTAAATTATGAAATAATTTAAGTCAAACAAAAGAAAGATAATATAAACAACTGTATTTGCACTGCTGTGTTATAATACAATAATGTTTAAATCAAAACTGAAAATAATATATAAGATACTTTATAAAAAATTTACGTGTATGAATAGAATACTGTTTTTTCAGCAGTGCGATTGAAATTGTACAATAAGTCTTACAATAAGCAAGTTTTTATAGAATACTTATTTCTGTTTTGATTTATTTTTTCAACAATGCAACTATATACAATGAAAATAGCATCAAATAACAGGGCAAAAAGACCTAAGTCTGAATAAAATACTATATCTACA
>JAIFRP010000006.1:685236-719455 GCA_032403825.1 Odynerus spinipes | reverse complement strand
ACACATTCAAAAAATACATTACATATAATACATAAAATATAGTAAAAAAATATATAAAAAATTTACTACAAATATTTATATATAGTTAGAAAGCAAATATATAAAAAACCATTGAATAGTTTCATGAGAAAAATATTTCACTATTTTCATATAGCAATGGTTGTGCCTAGTACATGTAATTTTATTATCGATATATCACCCATTGTATTGTATTTCTTACAGTTTCGTTAGCATTTGCAATTTTTCATGAATATAGCTCACTTCCAATTTTTGTATAAAAATACATTAATGTTAAAAGATGAAAAATGTGTGATTATTTTCCCTCGATATACGTAATATATTTCTTAACCTGTATTATACAAGATCAGTATACATATAGAAAATAAAATACATATAATAAAAATGTACCTAATATTTATCTGCGATCGATTTTTCCAAATTTAATACGTAATATATCCTTTCTATTTGGTTGATTCACTAATCCTGGCTTATACATATAATAAATATTACTTAAACGTAAAATTAATGTAAGATACGCGTACTATTTTAAAGCGTAACGTTATTTCATAAATAAACAGAACAATCACATTTGAAAATTCTCAGCATTAATGGATGACACACTATTACCAACTCAGGCATGTATAGTCATTTATTTGTTACTAGTAAATAATACCATCATTTCATTTATCTTTTAATTTAATTATGCATATGTAAAGTAAAGCGCTATTAAATGTATTTTTATTCTAATTTCTTTCACGTTACTTTTTGTTGCTTCTGTAATTATTTATAAAAAAGTATTAAAAAAGAAAAACTTTATATCTATAACCGCCACCTACTTACTCGATATGTAATCATGGGTACGCAAGACTCGCAGCTGATTGGTTGAGATGTAGGAAAAGAAAATAATTTGATTTTTGGAATTTTATACGAAATTTTGCAGACGTTCTAAAGGCAGGTAGTATACACTGACGCCAGACGAGGTTACACGTTTTTGTTTTGTATTACATTAAGTTATTCTAAACTGTAAATTATAAATAATTATATTTGTAATCACTTAGGACAAATGTAAGTGTTTTTAATTACGTTTGTAAACAATTATTGCATTTCAAAAAGAGATTAAAATCATTAGACTAACATTATTGAAAAAACGAAGTAAATTCGTTTTTGAAGCATGGTGCTATTGGATACTTCCAATGTGCAACAGATCAGCCAATAATCGTAAGCCTTGAGTAAAGCGAAACGCATAAATTTTTATAGTGCGAATGCGTTATCAAGCGCGTACTGCGAATAGTATTTTGCAAAATCAAAAAAGACGATTGTATATCTTGTTGCATTGACAAGTGTGGTAGCAGTAGTATGATGCCATTCGAAGTGTCGAAGAGTTGACGCAGATTCGGGACTATATACACGGTGTTACGCCATGATATACCAAATATACATTGACAATATATTCCGGGGCTAATTCGCTATCCATTCCTCTAAACAGTTGGTAGAATTTGTGCGTGTGGTGTGCGATAGTACGACTACGGCGTCTGTTCCGTAGGAAAAAGGAAAGGAAGGAAGATTCCTTTGTTGAAAGCGAAGTAAAACGGCCTTGCGCGTTTAAACATTTACAAAGATCAGGAAGCAGTTAATCTAGTATCTCTGTGAGTTCAGAGTCCTTCGCGCACCCCTTTCCCTTTCCCCGCTTTTCCCAAAGACTACGATTTCCATCTCCATTGTGGGTTTTTTCTTTCCCATAAAGTGGAAGAATAACAGTGGTATATAGAACGATCACCCGGCCCCCTCCCTCGGGAGCTTCCGCGCCCCGGCGCTTGGGCCGCGATAGAAAGAACGAGGAAGAAATTACGGAAGGGGGGAGGTTAAGGGGACGGCAGGAAAGGGAAGACGCGCCGTCCATCACCATGAAGCTCGTCGACCACGTGGTGAGGAGCTTCAAGGTGGCCAAAGTCTTCCGCGAGAACTCTGATCGCATAAACAGTATAGATTTCTCGCCGAATGGAGATACGCTCATATCCTGCTCGGAGGACGACCAAATTGTGATATACGATTGTGAGAAGGGCACACAAGTCCGTACAGTCAATTCGAAGAAATACGGCGTAGACTTGATTCATTTTACTCACGCCAAAAATACTGCCATACATAGCAGTACCAAAGTCGATGACACTATTCGATATCTCAGTTTGCACGACAATAAGTACATCCGATACTTCCCTGGCCATACTAAGAAAGTTGTATCGCTCTGCATCAGTCCTATAGAGGATACATTCCTTTCCGGGTCTCTGGATAAATCCTTGAGGCTTTGGGATTTACGTTCGCCAAATTGTCATGGAGTTATGAATGTTTCTGGACGTCCGGTTGCTGCATACGATCCAGAAGGTCTGATATTTGCTGCTGGAGTAAACTCAGAGAGTATCAAATTGTATGATTTACGCAGTTTTGACAAAGGGCCCTTTGTAACCTTTAGGCTTTCTCAAGAAAAAGAATGCGATTGGACCGGTCTGAAGTTCAGCAGAGATGGTAAGACTATCTTGATATCGACGAACGGTAGTACAATTCGTTTGGTCGATGCTTTCCATGGTACTCCATTACAAACGTTCGCTGGTTATTTGAATAACAAAGGAATCGCGATAGAAGCCAGCTTTAGCCCGGATTCACAATTTGTATTTAGTGGCTCTACGGATGGTAGAGTACATGTGTGGAATGCAGAAACTGGATATAAGGTATGCGTTCTTAATGGAGATCATCCAGCACCCGTTCAGTGCATACAATTCAATCCAAAATATATGATGTTAGCATCGGCATGCACCAATATGGCATTCTGGTTGCCGACTGTCGATGAAAGTGCATAAGACTAATTGGACCAATGTAGCTTGATGCTCTTGGTGATTTATTTATTATTGTTACGAAAGGAAGCTGAGAACCACAGCAAACAGAGAAACGGCGGTGTAAAGCTCCTGGGTATATTGGTCAAAAGGAAAATTGCATCTATAATACATACAAGATGAAAGAGCCGACGTATGAGACGCCGGTACCGGTACAAACCCAAGGAGCAAGAAGATCGTCAAAGGGCAAGAAAGATGGCCGTCACGAACGATAGCCATGCTTCTTTGTACTTGCACTTGCACGGTGCAGAATGGCACGTTTGGAGTACGTTATACACTTTCTATGTATGTCGTCGTTTTCTTCGTCGTCTTCATCGTCATACATCCTATGGCGCGATGAACGTGACCATTATAACACATACCTTGTCACTGTTTAAGCTCGTGACATACCATCACTTCTATAACATCTTAAAGAATATTAAATACTGCTAGTATTCGGATGTGTCGTCTTGTGTACATAGTTTCTTCCCGCGTACCTGTGTGTAGCATAATGGATAGGAAACAACTTGTACACTGAAAAAAAAACCTGCTGTGACTGTGAATTTCGCTAATCCACGAACAGTTAACATATTTCAGCATGTCTGCTTTTCTTTCACCTTGTCTCATTTGTATGTATATAAGGTGAATCGCAAGGAAGAGTTTTTATTGTACTGACGATATTAAAATCAAGGCAATATATTTTTAATGCATCAATTCAAGTAAGAAGGTACGTTCAACACTTTTGTATCATGGTATAAACAATATCTTTGAATAAAACTTTCAAAATGACAAAAGATAGATTGTTTACAATTTTCTATATACAATTTAACTATCACATAAATCAGGATAAATAAAATTAACTTTTACAATGAAAATGCTTGTTTATTTGAATCGTATAGATGCTGTAAGAAATGTTTGCAAATTACGCAACTTAGACTTTGCATAAATAATTGTTAATAACGTCTCTATAGATAGCCTATCCGATATATATGACATACGCTCCTGCACATACAAAGAATCGTGAATGTGTAGTCGCTAACAGCTGGTTAACTTTTGGAGTTTCAGCTCGTTCATTCGTATTTCTGTTTAATTAATTTATTCTCATGTACGGCCGTCCGAAAACCAAAGGTGTTTATCATTTTATCGAATACCATAAAAAAAATATATAAACACGATAATCTACGCGCGAGAGAGACAGTCATCGCGATTTCTGTTATGTCGTTTTCAATTTACATACATGCGTGAACCGGCGGGCCGGATGAAAAATGAATCAATGTTTGTAGTAAACGCAATAAGAAAAATGTCTCAACATATAATCCAATGATATATTTTTAAACTGAATATAAACCAGTCCTAGTTTGCCTCAATATGCATGCAAATAAGCGAACTTTTTTTTTCTAGACACTGCATTGCGTAAACTATACTTTACAATTATTAGGCCGTCGAATGTTATGCTCTTATGGTAAAGCATACATTTGATTCTTTTAGCTTAGCGTGATGGTTAGCTGCAAACGTCGTTTACGTTTTAGAATACATTTAACCTACGTAAATAACGTAAAAGCGAATCAGTAATATTTCGTTTATGCAATTTTACGTGTCCATAGAAATTATCGAATTAATAATTAGAATAGGCCTGCCTAAATATTTGGTATCGTCATTCCCATTTCTTAAGCCAAGATTACCTTTTGATGCTTAGCGAAAAGAAAAATACGAGACACGTCAAATTATTGAATATAAAATAAAATGTGATTTTAGTTATTTTAAAAATGAATCAACGAACTTTCGCTGGCGTGTAAGAAAAGATTTTACGAATGGATATAAACTATTAGATAAACAGTACTAGTTATTCTTTTCTAAACTGATAATTTATAATTTACTATAACTTTTTATTATCAATTTGTACGTATTATAATTATTGTAAAAAACAGAGAAAATTAGTTATTACCGAAGGAAAGCTTCCATTTCAGGATGGATCAAGAAGACGCTTTCGTTTTTGTCATGAATGTACATATATACAATGCCTATTAATTTTGAAGATCGTCTCGTTTGTAGATTTATTTTTAGATTTAGACTTTGGAAAACATTATTATAATATTCTATTCGATAGAGTGTATGTCTCCTCTTTGGTGTATATACATAAATATACATACATACATGGGATTAGGCTGGATATGCACTCATCGTATGCTTCGAGTACGATCGCCCTCCATACGTGTGTGCGTACGCTTGTCTCTTCTCTGTTCTCTCTGTAAAATAGTATTTTTATAAAGGCGAAACAGTGTACGCAAGGCTCATAAAGTCACGGCATTGAGAGATACGAGAAAAAGTACGTTAGATGGTCTATTAAAGGGAAAAAAAGAAAAAAGATTAGTCCATTTTCGTAAGAGGATCAAACACATCACCACGAGAGGAAGAAAAAGAAGAAAGGGGAAATATGATTGCTGGCATGGAATATAGGAATCTTCTCCTTAGTCTTAATCACTATGTCCGATCCATATATTTAGATTAAATGTTTCACGGACGTCTTACTGCCAGCCGATTGATTAAAAGTGCCAGTTTAGGCACGTATCCAATGCAAAAAATCTGTAAATTGTGCAAAACGCGAAACACTGTGTTCCCTACGTAAAAGAGAAACGAATTGTTGTATATAAATGAATTAGCCAACGTGAAATTCTTTTTTTTTCCTAATCGATACTATTAAAAATGTTCGAACGAATTGAAATTGATAAAGTGGCTGGTAAATCTATAAAGTTCGTTAGATAGTATCCATCCATTCGAACGTATGTATATCATACAGAGATCAGGGGTGTGGGTGTAAATCAATTTTCGTTGCTTGACATTAATTATATTGGTACAAAGAAGCAAAGTCAGGGATGCTTAATTTATTTGAATATAACTTTTTATATTCTACTGCTTCTAAGTTTAATAGAAGAAACAAAGTGAAAAACTTTATATGAACGTCATATAATTACATATCTTTTTTACAATTATATTAGATTAATGCGTTAAGTATTCTTGCTCTTCTCGATTACACCCCTGCTACGTTATTTTATGCAATTCATTTCACACACACATAGAAATTTAGATGTTCAATTTAAATTAAGATAAAACATGCAAGGTCAAAGATTGGTAAATTAAGAAGTAAAAGAAAATTATACCAAGGTATGTTTAAAAAGCAAGCGAAATGTGATGGTTTATTGACATTGTATCCTATTGTTTTAGTTATTACAGCTACAAAATTTGTTACTGTTTTAAGTAAGCAAGTTCAAAGCATGTACTGCTATTACCATAACTCAAAAAGATTATAGTATGAATTTCTTTTTTTACTTTCTTTATTTATACTGTTAAAAAATTGTATGTTCGAAAATGTCAACAAAGATCAGTCTCAAAAAAGTTAGCCTGGTACATGTACCTTGATTGTATATCTTGCTTACTGAACAGAATTATAAATTTCTGTTATAATTATATTTACAACTATGTTTCATTTTTTATTATAAACATTATATCCATAGATCAAGAAATTAAAAATTCTGCATACACGTCATTAAGTACATATCTTTGCAAAACTTTTTATAAACTTAGCTTTGGTGCTGTCTGAAATAGTTCTCCAAAAATGTGAACGTATTAATCAAATGTAAAATATCAAATATGAAAATGTATTCTTTTTATCTATTTAAGTTGTGTAAAAAATTTTAGTAATTAAATTTCACTTAAAATTTGACATCTGATTTTTTATACCGGGTAGTATGATTTTAATGTGAGATGAAGCTATAAAGTTAAGATCGACGTATAAAATTTATCCCTTTAGAATATTAATAAATATTTGTATATTTCCTGGATATATATGTCGTGTTATACTTACTCTATGTTTAAAAAAAAATGATTTTAAATGTGTAAATCTTCCTTTACTGACAGTTAAAAATATTACATATCAGCATAATTGTTAGTTAATCTATTAGGTCTGAGTTAAGATTTAGCATGGAGTGTATTTCTCCAGAATATATTTAAGAGATTGTCGATATCTTTTGTGAAAATTTTATCCAACAGTAAGTTTTATCGGACACTCATTTTATTAACTTAGTGTACAAGGTGATATGTCCTTTAGATTTTTGTAGAATCATAATTATTGAACGCACGAACGTTTATCACAAAAAAAATAAAAATAAACTTCTTTTGTACACTTTATTTTTGTCTTGTCATTTAAAAAGTATTTTTATATAAGTTATTCATATTACAGTCTGATATTTACATTTGAATGTGATTATCACAAAAATTAAACCTCTTTTTACCAAAGCTATTGATAGCATATTATGTCAGTAATATACACATACATATATTATCTGCGACATAGTTTTGCTAAAATATAATATAGTTTTTGTACAATTAAGAAATCTGGCTTCAAGTACTATTTCCTTCATCTGTTGTTTTTATATGATATAACTCTTTAACCTGTTCAGAAATTGTAACAGGAGCTCCTGACATTAAGTCTCGGCCTTCCATTGTTTTTGGAAATGCTATAACACTTCTGATACTTTCTGCATTACAGAGTAAAGAAACAAGACGATCCAGACCTGGAAAGTACGTAAGTAATAACACAAAACTTATTTAGAGTACAGTTGATGGATTGAATATATTTTTGTTATCAAGATCATAGAAATAAATACCCAATGCTATTCCACTATGAGGTGGAGCACCACTAGACAAAGCATTAAGCATGTGGGACAGTAGCTCCTCATTTATGTTCAACATATTCAATATTTGTCTTTGAAGATTTGCATCATGAATTCTTACAGATCCTCCACCAATTTCTGAACCATTCAAAATTAGATCATAATGTAAACCTCGTACCTGTCAGAATGAATAATTGTATAAAGATATATAAATGTTACATATACTGCTGATATAATAATTACCTTTCTAGGTTCTGCTGTAAGATATTGCATATCTTCCGGATGAGGTTGTGTAAATGGATGATGCATACTTTCAAATGTATTGGATTCACTTATTTCAAATAATGGAAAATCAGTGAGCCATAAGAATTTATAACCAGATGAACGTATTTTTAAGTTGTTCTTTTCTAATACATTTGTAAATTCAATCCGTAGTTTACCTAAAAGTTTTTGCTAAAATATTTATAAGGTAGTTTTTATTTTCCACATTATTTCACCATATCTAATGTAGAGATTTATACGTACAGTATCAACCTTAGGACCAACTGTTAAAAACAGAATATCTCCAATATTCAAATTTAATACTTTTATCATATTCTCTGCTACAGTCATGGAAAATAATTTTTCTAATTGTAATTTCCAAGAATTACTCGACATTTTTAATTGGTACAATTTTGTAGTTGGGAAATATTTATTTTTTATATCACTAAATTGTTCCTTAACAGAACGTGTTAAGTATTCCTGAAATATAATACATACAAGTAATTAAAAATACATGTAATGATAATGTAGAAGTTCTATAGAAAAAAATAGCTCACATGTTTACTGGGAAAAATTAGAGCATAAACTTCAAAATGTTGATTATTTAACTTAACATTTTCCCCTAATGTTGTCACATCAACAATTTTTGTAAGGCTCTGGATCTGTAAAAATGATGTAGTATGCATTTAAGATATAATGTGGAAAATAAAAAGTATGCGTGTTTACAGATGTAAATTACTTGATAAGGTATCCTCAAATCTGGTTGATCTGTACCATACAACCCCATTGCATCATCATAGGTCATGCGTTCAAAAGGTGTAGTTATATGTTCTGGCCAACTGTATTCTAATAAACCTTCAATCAAGCTCATTATTCCTTCTTGATTGGCAAACGACATTTCAATATCTAACTATATAATAACTTCACTATAAATTTCAATCTTGTATATGTAAAGAAATAGATAACCATTTAACTATGCACCTGTGTGAACTCAGGTTGTCTGTCATGTCTTGCACCTTCGTCTCTATAGCATCGAGCAATTTGAAAATATCTATCAATTCCACCCACCATAAGTAATTGTTTAAACTGTTGTGGACTTTGCACAAGTGAATAAAATTTTCCTGGGTGCCTTGTTGGTACTATGAATTCCTGTGCACCCTAAATAATATAAAAGTGACTTTACATATATTGAATTACTATTAATTTGAGAAATATTTTATTATTACATACGCCAGGTGTAGTTTTGAAAAGCGTTGGTGTTTCTACATCTACGAAATCACATTCGTTGATTAAATATTCTCTCATCTTTGCTAAAAGCCTAGAACGTGCTCTTAAATTTTTTTGTATTTCTGGATACCTTAAAGCAAGATATCTGTATTTCATTTGTGTTATTTCTTTTGCTTTATTATATGTTCTAATAGAAAATGGAAGATCCTCTGATGCTTTGTTTAAAACTTCTATAAAATTAACTTGTACTTCTATGTCACCTGTCTTCATATTCTTGTTTACTTGTTCTTTCGGTCTCATGTTTACTATACCCTCAACACGTATGACACTTTCATATGTTAAATTTTTTATGATCTCTATTAAATCTTCTTTCTGAAACAAATATTAATCATTTAATTTTCTGCATCATAAGAGTATGAAAGATAAATCGTATAACATATTGATCTAAAAATAAATCTACATACATCATCAGATATGATAAGTTGCGTAGATCCATAAGAATCTCGCAAAGTTACAAATTTATTCATTCTCTGATACTCTATCCAACCACTAAGCTGTACTGTACTTCCAACATTTTTGCAAGTTAATTCACCACAGGTATGTGATCTCAAACAATACTTATTAACAGGTAAATCAAACTGATCTTGCACAGGTATTTCTTGGGCAGCTAAATCGTGGATGAATTTTACAGAAGGTGGTATGTATTTCATTTTGATAGTCTAAAATAAAAGATTCAATGTCCATTGTATATAAAATGTCCATAAACATGAAAATGTTTAAATTAAATATTACAGAAAGTATCTAGAACTCACGCCTAATACAGGAAAAAATCGTCTTGATATGACACATTTGCTTAATTGATAAATTAACTTTTCGCTGACCAACATATTTAAATATATGGAAAAATATATAACTGGGAATTAATTTCCTAATTGTTCTTAAGATTTATTGACTAATAATTATACATTTGACAATAATTAATGTTCAACAATCATTTATAAACGACAGAATGCACGCATGGAAAGCGCGAAAACGTATTTTTACGTCATACCACTATGTGGCGCGCAGTTCAACATGTTTGGGTTTTAACTGCTCATCCGATAAGCTGGATTCCTGTTTACTAGCGAAACTAGTGTCCGTAAATTGTACTACAATAATATGGCCGACACTTGCTTCATAAAGTATCAGCAACGTAACAAGCGTATTAATCTTTATGAACTTTTCATACGCTCGACGCATTCGAGAGGTATCATTTCGAGGTCGCGCTATCATTCGTACGCAGCGATATTCAGCAACGTAAATTCATGCGAAGAAGATCGCTGCGTTAAAAAGGGTTGGAAAGCAATAAAATTTTCAATAATACGGTGACAAAATATCTAACGTACACTTGAACTTATTCACGCTAGTGATCGTAGCGCAAGGAGGGACAACGTGCGTCGTATTTACTCCTGACGGAACGATGGAATACGTGCTAATAAAAGACATAAGGCCTGGCCAGAAAAATATTAATGTAGTATTTATTATTTTGGAGGTTGGTCATCCTACTATCACCAAAGAAAACCGCGAAGTTCGAACGTTCAAAGTTGCAGACAGTACAGCTTGCATGAATGTCTCCATTTGGGATGAACCTGGTCAGCTCTTAGTCCCTGGTGATATCGTTAGATTAACCAAAGGGTATGCCTCTGTTTGGAGACAATGTTTGACCTTGTATTCTGGAAAGAATGGGGATATACAAAAAATTGGAGAATTTTGTATGGTCATAAACGAGCAATTGAACATGAGCGAACCAAATCCTGCTTTGGCGCAACAATTGATCAATCAGAGTGGATCAGGACCACCCGGCAACAATGTTAACAGTACCATAACAAATAATGGAAATGCGAGTATAATCCCTGGTCAACCTGGACGTCAGCCTCTAGTAAGATTAGTTAATTATTTTCTTTAAAATGTATAATCATTTACATTGATTTCAATAAACCATAAAACAAATGATTACTTTCTAGGCTGTGCAAAGTAATGTAACAGTACCCACAACTGGTACAACTGGAAGTCCAACAACTACAAAGAGTGGAAACATTGGTAATGGAGGCAATAACAGTGGAGGATCTGGTCTGCCTGGTGGATCTGCAAGATATTCTAGCAATGAACCTGTACCAAAAACTACTGTTACCACAAAAAGTAATTCACGGGGTCGTGGTGGTTATAGAAATGGAAGTCGTATTGATCGGAGATAACATATGTGTAAGATACAAATAAGTATGACGTGTTCTTATACAGTACACAAAGACACGACACCCAATGTAATTGTAATATAACGTTTTTTCTAAGGTTTCTGTATATCTGTGTATATCAGTTCTTGTAAAATAATGTAACAATTATGTACGTTAAAATAGCGTATCTAATTATATGCATTTCCAAGCAGTTATGCCAAAATTATAATATTAATGCAGTTCAAGTGAGATTAATAATGTATTTACGAGTATACATACAAATTTTTTTAACCATCAAGATAAATGAGGCATAAGTATTTCTTCTTCTATATGTAGTACTTATTACATGAATTAAGACAAATTTACGTTTACAAATTATGTAATTTAATCGTTATTTTATTAGAGTAACATTTTACTACGTCAATGGACTTTTTATTCTCTCTATATTTTGACAAATTTTTATGTAATGCTTACAAATATATGGCAAAGGTCAATTATTTAAAATTATTGAAATTCCAAACATAAGAAAACAATCATTTATTTTCCAATGCAAAAATTTTTAAAGATATTATCCAATATTTCATCATTATGGACATGACCAGTTATTTTTCCAAGTTCTCTCATTCCTATACGTATTTTTTCTGCAGCTATTACTATATCATAGTTTTCCATAGAGATTGTTTCAATATAACTCTGCAGATTTTGCAAACATTTTGATAAGTGAGTTCTATACCTATTTTGACTAATCACTGGATTTTCATTAATAAAGTTACCACATCTGCAAATGTAAATATAATATATAGAGTCAATTTTTTAAAGCATGTTAAAACTTTCCTTATTGTATTTACATGTTTACTCACAATTCTTGACAATATTTTTCCATTGATTTAGTTATGCTTGGTAAACCTTCTTCTGTTAAGCAGGAAGTCATGACTATGTTTTCCTTTTTTATGTTTTGTTTGGCCTGTTCACTCAAAAGATCTATTTTATTTGCAACTACAAAATATCTTTTATCTTGATCACTTGTTAATAAATCATTTAAACCCATTCTATTAATATACTCATTCATATAGTCTGAATATGACATTCCACTATTCATATATTCACACGCATCTATCACTAGAATTATAAGATCAACATTTTCTGCATATGCTTTTGCTCTAAGAATACCTTCAGTCTCAATTGGATCTTTAGGATTTTTTGTAAATCCTGCAGTATCTGCTAAAATTACTGGATAACCAGAAATATTTATGCTTAATTCTATAATATCTCTGGTAGTTCCTGCAGTAGGAGAAACAATGGCAGCATTTCTTTGAACTAGATAATTTAATATTGTACTTTTGCCAACATTTGGTTCTCCAATGATTACAGTTCTTACTCCATTACGTAAAATTTCACCTTTTCTATTGTCTGAAAGATGATGTTCAATTTCTTTTATAAGATTCTGAACAGAACAATTACAACTTTCTAAAACATCATCCTCTATGTTATCATCTTCATTAAAATCTATATAGGCTTCCAAACTTGCAACAATATTTATAAGCTTTTTTCGCCAATTGTTATAAAGTTTACTTAAATGTCCACTGGCTTGCAACAAAGCTTGTTTTCTTTGTTGCTCAGTTTCTGCATGTATCAGATCTGCTAAACCTTCTATTTCAACTAAATCTAATTTATTGTTATAAAATGCACGTCTAGTAAATTCTCCTGGTAAGGCTGGATAAAAATTTAATTTTGAAAGGGCAGACATCAATGAAGACAATATTGCTGATCCTCCATGAACATGAAACTCAACGCAATCTTCTCCTGTAAATGACTTTGGCCCTGGAATATTTATTAAGTACTTAAGATGGAATTTAAAAAAAAATAGAAATAAACGCAAGAAGCTTACCAGGGAACCATAAACATAAACCTTTATCTATAATTTCTTTTGTTTCAGGGTCAACGATTTTTCGTAAAAGAGCTTTCCTAGGTTCTACATTTAATACGCTTGTCATTTTATGTAAAGCATCTATTGCTTTTGTACCTGATACTCTTATAACAGCAACTCCACATTTTCCATGACCTTAGAAATCATATTATCATTTTAGTAAACGTTTTAAATACGATCAATAAAGAGATGCTATTTTTTTTATAATATATTTATAAAAGATAATAACCAGAAGAGAGAGCATAAATTGTTTCCTGTTTTCGTTCCGTTGTACGGAGTGTCATACAATTTCTAATAAATAACCTATACGAAAAAATTATTTTCGAACATAATCTCTCACTCGCTAATCGTGACATTGAAGTAAATTATAGTAATTTCATTTTATTAATAAATTACGTGAGTCTCTTTGAATAATATTAGTAAACATAGGCACATAAAAAATTATATACATCGCTGCGTGCTCAGTCGTTCTATTCCATCACATTACAGGTACCCGACTAACTACTTTGAAAAAAAAGAACATCTCCCTGTTTTATCATATGTGAATCATGTAGGAATTCCTTCCGTTAAATATTGACAACAGAAGAGAGTAAAAGAGAAGAATTTATAATGTCTTCAAATTTTATTTGAAATTATATATATATTTATGAAATATTACAATGTAATAATTAAAATAACATTATGATTATGATTGTCATATCGAGAGTAGCTCGTATTATGATAATGTTGCACTAAAAATTGTAATACTTATCGGTATTACTATCCTTCATTCACGAGTCTTTAAGTACATTACATATACATTACTTTATTACATCTTACGATACGGGTATAATTTTCGCGTGAACAAGGATAGTAATTATTCTGTCAAGTGCATACAAAATGGCAAGTTAAAACAGAATATCCCTGCTAAATACATTTATGTGTCTTTCATATATACATCAGCTTGAAACGTAGACTTTACTCGATGACAATATGCCATTTTTTTCTGAACGTGATGTATAATTGCGTCGTAAATAATTCTCATGTTAGGATGGTAATTCCTGCGAATTAGAATTGGCTTTTATTTTACCAATATTCTCCGCTTCCCATATCGTATCCGGCAGTTTCGTTCCCAAGGTTTCGGGGAAGATTAACGAGAGAACACCGGAAAGTATAGCCATCGCTCCAAAAATAACTAATGGTAGCTCGGGTACAATTTGTGCCTATGTGGAAAAAAAAGAATTTAATTTTTGCCTTATTAGACACTCTTTCATTCGTTTCTACTTACCAATAGTGGAGTTTGTGGCGCTAATATTGAACCTATGCGACCCGTCATGCTACAAATTCCGAGCAAGGAGTGTCGCAAATTTGTGGGGAACATTTCCGCCGTGTAAAGATAGACGGTAGAGAAGGACATAGTGATACACCACTTTCCACCCATATACAAAAGTAACGGAGTGTAGGACCATCCTCCTGTACGATCGTATAAAATTTAATTAATAAAACAATAAAAAAAAGTTTCTTCGATACATTAAAATTGTTTGAATCTTATCTTACCTCCCGGTATAAATTGAATTGCCAGGCAAAAGAGTCCACTCAAGATGAACGATCCGAAAAGTGTAGCTTTACGACCGATGTAATCGGTTAGTAACCAAGTGAGAAAATGTGCCGGTATTTCTACTACGGCAACAAGCATGAAATTAACGTATTTATCGCCTGCAAACGCTACCGAGTTTAACGATAGTCCGTAATAGATGAAAGTATTCGTTAACCAACAGAACGAGCAGACCAACAAGCGCAGAAGAATTTTAGAGCTACGAAAAACTTGCGTAACTCGTTCTTTCTGAAATAAATTTCAAAAATGAATCTGAAATAAATCTGAAAAAAATAAATAAAAGACTTAAAAGTTACATACCTCCGTGGGTTTAAGAACGTTTGACTCTTTGAATACACCGATAGCTTCTTTTGTGACTTCCAAGCCATTCATTTGTGCCATTTTGTAATATATCTTCTCGACTTCTTTATTTTTACCGTTCGCCAACAGCCACCTTGAAAATAACGTCGTACATTTTAGTTTCTCCTAGAGAAATATCTATACGTCCTTAATAGAATTACAGACTCGCATTTCGTCATTACTTGGAATGTTACGACGTTTCGTTAAAATTAATTGCGACGATCTAGAAACCTTAACTGATGCAGATCGTGTGTTTTAATAGATGTGCTCCTACCTTAAGCGGTTAGTCTTATCTGTATTAATCAAGTCACTTATAAACGCAATAACTCCCAGTCGGTGAAACCTTAGATGTGCAGCGAGCATCAACGCGTGTACGCTATTTCAAAAAATAAATAGATACTCACTGAGAACTATTACCTGACAGATTCTGGTATAACTCGAGGAAGGAAAATTGCTAATAAAGCTGGACCGTATATGACACGCAAAAGTGCACGCCAAGATCTTAACCACATGGCTAAGAAACCCAAAAGGATTTCGCCGATCGCGAACATGCAGCTGCTTATGGTGTTTCCTAAAACTCTGTTCTTCACTCCTGTCAACTCCATTCCTAGAAATAACAAAAATATTCTCTTGTTTCTTGATTCGTTCGAATGCACCGTGCTCGTTTGCACAATGTAGATAAACACACCTAAGATAAATCCTGCACTATAAATTCCAGCACCCGCCACGGCATCCATAAATTCGAATGCAACGAACATCCAATAGTTCACGGAGAAGGAATGAATCAAGCCGCTGATTCCGCAGACAAAAGTTGCACCCGTCAAGATCGTCCGTCTTCCGTATCTACGACGAAATGAATTGTTTCCATTATACGTTCAGTTTTTAGCGATTTTATAAATTGATCATTGTTTAATTACTTGTCGGAGATATATCCAGCGAAGATTAAGCCAACTAGTTGACCAAGGTTGTTAACTGTACCGACTAAAGTGAGCTTCCATCTATTAGTATCACAAGTGACATCCCACTGGAAAGGAAAAAAATATATATCATAACGTAATCTTATAATTTTTAATATTATTACGTATTAATATTATTATTATTATTTTATAACCGTTTGGATATCCGAAGATTTACCTCGTTCAGGACAGTTCGTTCAGTTGGATCATAGAACCAAGCGTCACAACTTTGTGTGACATTCTTGAACGATACAGATGAACATGTTCCTGGATCATCGTTTACCGCATACCGCGTACATGTCGCCAAAGTTCCATCAACTTTCGGAGCGGAGTCCAAAATCCATGGTGGACTGAAGACGGTGTCCAAAGGGTTCTCGCACTCAGGGACGAGACATCTGAACTTAAGGAAACGTATTTCTTGATAAATAGGTGAAATGTTTACGAGAAGACGGATTCGGTATGAGAAATATACCTGTATTTAACTTCGCCCGCGGTGAACACATATAACATCGTAAAACCAGCTGAGAACATCAACGGTACGCTGAGTATAGCGTACATCATCATTTGATACCATCCGAAACGATCTAAGTCCTGCATCTTTGGCCCTTCGTTCTCTAAACGGACACAATTCCATTATGCAGGAGGAAAAGGATCTGATGTATGTACAGTACATAGAAACTAACGACGGAAATAAGGAGACACGAATAATAATCAGATATGAATATTAAGTATCAAAATTATTGGCTGCGATGCCTTTTCAGACAACGAGCGGTAAATTATAATCTACGGACGCGAGAGTGTGTTTGTGTGTGTGCGTGCGTGTGTGCTTGGCTCTTCGTAGATCTATGCTATCTCAAAATCGTACGATCGAAAGAGCGATTAGCTAAATTACGCTCGTTTACGTTAAGCTCTTCTCTGAATCGTAACGATCTCCTTTTGATTCGTTATCATAAAGTCTGCTACCCGTCTTGATATATAATCAGAAATTAATGAAATATAATATCTGAAATACAATCTTTGTGAAATAATAATCAGTAATTAATCATATCAAATCGATCGATACCTTGATAAATATCCTTTTTCACCATCGGCAAAGATTCAGGCTTGCTCGCGTAGTACGGCTGCACTCCCGTCTCGCTCTTCGGGTTCAATCTGCAAGATACATTTTGAAATCATACAATTTGCAGCAGTATACGAGTTGCTACTTTGACATGGAACATCATTGAACCGCGGTACATCGTCAAAGTATATTTATTCGTAGCAATTACTTCTAGTTATTGTTAGAATTGGAATTAAGTAAGATCTTTAATTATACTTCGAGATACGCCACTGAACTTTGACGCACCCGGTGATCTTCGCTGTGACATTAATTTGTCTCGATTGATCGAAGGAATTGCCGGAGTTACGTGTACGAGTACTACGAGATTTTTCTTAAATATAATTATAGTAACGATTTCTGGCGATTTCTTCGATGAAATTTTCTTGGGATTTCTTCAGTTAAATTTTCTGCTGATTTCTTCAGTGACATTTTGTAATTACGAATCAGTGAAGGTTTTCGACTAAATAAAACGAAAAAACAATCAGAACTTTTGCTTCATTTCCTTATATTTCTCCTAGAAATAAAAGTGATATACATTGAATAATAATGAATATTGAATGGAAATGGCGGTCGACTTTTCCTTATAATTAACATTTTTCTCAGGAAAAGAAAAGATCTCGTGACCTATAAAGTCCTTTTTATGGTGACATACTTTCCTCGAGACTAACTCATGGTCGTATAACGTATGTATATTCATTGACTATAGCTCGCCAAGCGAGACGGTGACAAATATGTACCTACATATAGCGCGTATTATAAACATTACAAATTTTCACTATATGTATATATCTATGTAACTTCGCACTTTGGTACCTTATCCGTCCGATTGACTGGAGCACGTGATAACCGGTGTGAATATTTTGAGTTTACATGAGACTGAATAATACGGTAATGAATATCACGCGATAAGGAAATCAACGAGTCATATCCTGATAAAACGCAATAAATTATTTAAAAAGCGTGCATCGATATTTCGAAATGTAGCCCGTCCGAGCGATGACTGTAACTCTTCTGCATACGGTCAGAGTATCTTAACGTTCGAGTCCGATACCTTCGTATCGAATCGTCTGTCAATGAGCAAAAACATTTGAACGATTTCGAATAATAGTATAAAAAAATATATGAAAACAGGACAAAATATCATTTCAATTCCTCTGAACCAGTGTTTTTCAACATTTTTTATCTCACGGTACAGTTAAACGTATCATTAAACTTCCGCGGCACACTTAAATTATAATGATCCAAAAAAGAGTATTTAAACGGGTGATGTAAGTTTAAATCAAAGATAGTATAACATTGTGTATTTCGTTTGCAACAAGTTCTTACGCATAGTAAAATGTTTATTCTCATGTTTAACATTGTCAAAATATGTATGATCGATAGATAAATAAAATAATAATACTAATAATAATATGTGTACGTTTATTATAACAATGATATACTTCTATAATCAATTGAAAGAGATTTTAATTTTGTCTCTAAATCACTGTCCCTAAACGGTACTCCAACCGGTACACGTTTCAATAATCTAAATGAATTATTATAAACTTCTGTTTCAAGGGAGCCGTTCTTCTTTGAAAGTATTTATACAATGCACATAAATTTACACCGCTGAGTCGTGTTGTCTCGCTACCCGGCGTTATTCGAATATAAGATATCGTTACCTCATAATTGCAAAATTATTTGTTTATTTCGATACCGCTCCGCGGGTGCGCACTCGACACTTTGTTTATGCGTTTAAATGTAATTAAAATTCGAACGCGATTAAATTTCAATGGAGGAATGTTATTGTTAGCTTGACGTATTCCTCCATGCGTGCGTACTACTATCTTTAATTCGGCGCGCGAATTGTATACGTGAGGTTATTGACGCACCGTCTTTAACAAAGATACTGGACTTCGATGCACTTTCACGATGAAGATCGCCCGTTTTCTTCCTACTCTCGAGACTGCAGTTTTTCCTTGCAAACGCATTCCACTTCTGTGCCGTTAACGCTGTAAGATCGGTCGGAAGGGGGGAAACATAATGGTGGGGAGTGGTAACGGTGGGTACCGTCCTTTTCTCATTCGCAACCAATGTCGAATCGAACCTGCCTTCACCTCTGTAGAGTGTGTACATACAGGACACTCGACGAAGCATGTATGTATGGATGTATTTAAATAAGCGTACGAAAAATCGAAGAAATGAATGATCCCCTTAGGCGTTACCACTTTCAATCCTACTTCTTCTATTTGTTTTTTTGATTTTTTTTTTTTTACTTAATTTATCCTGTTATTTCGAGTTTACGATATTAAATAATAATAATTCCATTAACCATACATGTATGTAGGAGCCGTTTTTTGAAGTTGGTATAAATTCATTGATTCGTACATTGGGATATTTGTAAATATAAAAAAAGATATTTGTGTCTAATTGGAACTGTTTTTAACTCATTTTTTTCAAAATTGGACTCATACCACTTAAGAAAAACGGTTAGTATGTAATACGCTCTTTTTTAAATATTTGTATACATATGTGAGTTATCTATCGCTAAGTTGAGGAACACTGTTCTGATATTAGCGCAATTTAAACGATTATATCTATTTTCCGCCCACGGGATGATACGAGCGGAATATTCTACACTTTTTTGGCAACGAATTGAGACGCCGTACGTACTCCGATACTGCCAAAATCTTAAGTGAGATTTTTGTTTTACCAATTGACCTATGGAAAAAACATCTGGACTGACTAGATAAAACTGGTTTATACTAGATTACGTGAAGGGTATATCCTTTACGTACAACGCCAGACACGATTTGTCGTCGTACGAACGGAGAATATTGTATTAGAACTTTGAAATAAATATTGTTATATTAGTATAAAAAAAAATAATTAGTGAAAGGATACACCTATGCTGAAACGAACGTAACACTAGAACTACCGGATCAGTCAAAATAACTGGTTTTAAATTTTCGTTTAAAAATTATTCAAATTTAAGCGTGAAAAAATTGTATTTCTAAATAGTACAAACATGTATAATATTATGTATATATTTCGAACGATGTGCAAATTAAAAAGGTACGAATGAAGCTTTATTTTTCATGTGCAATTTATTTTGTAAAAAATAACTAGTCATTCTGATTGGCTTGGTAAAAATAGGTGATACATTAATTGTCGGTAATTCTACTGTTTAAGTATTAACGCGACCACTAGAATCTATTATATTGATTCGATTAGCATGTAAACATCAAAACCCGATGCAGAAGATAAGTGAAGGAATGATACGGTCATCACAGAAAAACACTTTTCTTTCTATCACCGATGCGACCTGTACCAATTTCCCATTTAGATAAAGACATTTTATCGATGTTTAGTTAGTAAATATTGAAACTCAATCGTGCATGGAAAAATACGTCATTTCGAACGAAGTCGACATTTCGCAGACTAAAATAAAGCAACGACAAATATAACACGTTCGAAGGAACAAAACAGTTTCACGATATACATATATCTATATATATTTGGAAGAAATTAAAATATTTCCACGATATAGTAAACTTGCGATACTTTCTTTGAATTATCAAACTTCGATTCCTATCTGTCTCGATATTTAGCGATAAAGAATAGAACATTTCGAGTAAACTAGACAATGAGACGATAAAACGAACGAATTTGTGAGATTATGCGAATATTGTCTACTTAGTTTCGTAAAAAATGCAAAAATCTGAATAAAACATGTATCGACTTGTATACTATTTTAAAAATCGATCTATCTACATATTTGAATAAAAAAGAAATTACTATTTTTTATCGCGCATACGTACGTGCAAAGCAATTTATTCCAGTTTATTGAATATCAGCCGTTGCTTATTAACAATCGAGTGTCTCGAGTGAAAGAGAATCGTTCGTTTATATTCAAATCGATGCATGATCGATAAGGTCGATAAAAAAAAACGAATGAACGATGAAAAAAGAAGGGAAAAAACTAAAAGATGAAACAATGACGCGCCAAAATAAAACTGGTTATTTAAAAAGAGATCCAAGTCCCAAAGCGAAACTTACCTTTCGTGTTCCATCGCGTGATGAACGAGACAGAAAAAAAGGAAAAAAAGAAAGAAGAGAAAAGAAATGAAAAGAAAAGAAAAGAAAAAAAGAAAGGAAGAAAAGAGCCACCGAAGAAACGGATGACACTGCGCGAACGGTCAAAAGCTCTCGGCGCGAAAAATGGAAAGAACTGTGTCCGTGTGTCGTCTCATCGAGAATTCGCTTTGTTCTACGCAGAACGCGTCGCGTCTCGCAAGTATATGGATATTCTGAACGTTAACTTGATGCTTAGTCATACGGGTACTGGAGAAAAGATGTTCGTGCTTTTAACGAGAGTGGGACAACTGCCCCCGTAACTGACAAGTAAACCACGAAAGTTGATACTAAAGGCTATTGTGAGCGGCGTTCCCACATAAATGGTGTTGACGGCTCCCAGAACCATTTCTTATCTCGACTATCTTGAAAGTTTCTTCGACAAAGGCATCCACGAGAAAACTTTCATTGCGCTGCATAAGATTGCTTCCGAAGAAATTCTTCGTCAATTAACATCGAATGGATAACATTTTGACCCTGCCTATGTAAACGAAGATAAATTCTCTCAAAATGGCCATTATTTTTATTGTCGTTTATTTTCTCATTCCGTCTTTTATCGAATGCTAAGATAAACTATCAATTTTGTCGTCGATGGAACTATATTAACAAGCGTGATTGTTTACAATTGGCATAAACAGATCTACGATCAAAGAAGTTGATTGTCTTTTATTTAATAAACACCCGTTACGGACGTTCGTTGTTTGCATTACACGCTGTAAAGCAAATTGGGTGTGACATATGAATATTTTTTTTTAATACTTCAATACTAATTAAAAGTTTATAGTTAATTGAAAAAACTATAGTCGATGACATGAAATGTCTCTCATAAAACGATTTATCTAGCCACTTTTAGTATGTAGTTCTTTCGTTTATAAGTAATTATATGTGTCGTTCAGTTTACCACGCGAATAAAAGTTCTTTTAACGTGTTTTTCAGATGCAACCGCCAGAGAGCGCTATAAAAATATCAATGACTAGTTTTCCTTTCTAACAATCTATTTTCTTCGACATTTGTAATGGCGATGATGTCTTTCTCATGCGCGTTGCTAAGATTTGAGACGATATTTTGAAGTATTTCGAGTTTAGATATGCGATTAAACTTGTTAAACAATTTCTCACAATTTCTCATGATATGATGTTAATAAAAATGTTTGAACAGTGAAGTGCTCGTAGTGCAGTATTTTTAAAATACTTCTTTTGATTTAATCAGTAATCAAGGCATTTATATTTCCGTTACATTTCAACTTATACCTTCGCGAGTAGCATACATTCATTTTAAAGTTTTAACTAATGTTTCTACTATATTCTTTATTTATAGTTGATACAAAAATAAGTCCTTTACAATGATTTATGCTATTTTTTACAACCATGCTTATTATAATAACTTTTTGAATTGTAACTAAAATAATTATTTAACTTTTTACTTATACTTCTTCATTTAACATTAGAAATACAAGAAAAATGCCACAAATAGCAAAACATAGGCGATTCAAAAGAGCTACTGTGCTCATTAAAAGAACACAATGTTTGGGAAAGTATCCAAGGAATAGAGGTTGCATGCCGTGTGAGTACTTACATTGTTAAACATTTATGCAAAGTGATATATACTTTCGTATGACATATATTTTAATAATCATATTCTTTTTGGTGATAGCATACGAGAAGTTGAGAAGTAATAATAGTTGTTTAGCAAGGGCACTATCTAAGCAGAAACAAAAAGGACAACTTTTATTCACGCAAAATGTTGCTTTATTAGCAGAAGTTCAAGACTTGAGCTCTGCATGTAATAAACGTGATGTATGTAAATTATGTAATTAGGAATACTTATGATATAAAGATAATACTTTGTATCTATTTTAATATATTTACTTTAAGTACATAAGTTCTGTTTTTTCAGAATACACTTTTAAAAGTATTACAAAATGCTAAAGAAATGCTCAAAATGTTAGTTACAATGAGTAAATTTGTGACAAGTACTATTTCTTCTTGCCAAGAGTTTGCATCTTCCTCTAATGCAAGTTTACGAATGTCGTGTAATTCATTTATGAGTAAGAAAATTATATTATGTTTATATTATTTAAATAAACTATTACTATTACTTATAACAAAATAATGGGTCTAGGAGGAGATGATAGAAGATTATCGGCACGGTCACCTACTAAAGGCGTAGTTAAACCAATGATTAGTGGACATACCATTACAAAGCCTTCTATTAACTTGAGTCGAATAAATATGAGACATATTAATAATCCATCAAACTTAACTACTATAGAAGAAGTATCTCCATCGGTAACATCAGTAGAAAATTCAGATGTAAATAATGATAGCTCCTCCTCCTCCGCTATTGTTCCTGTCAGACAAGCAAGAAATGTGTGTATAAATTAAAAAATACAATAAATATTTAATACTAAGTTAATATTAAGTACTTATTAATGTATAATTTATTATTTTAGGCTAATGGTCGTGCTTGTAGGATGCCAGAAAGGTTGAATATTAGTTCACCAAGAGTTAATGGTATGAAACATTGTAGGAAGTAATATATTAATATGATAAAGGTTCATTTAATGTAATTCTAAAAAAAAAATATTTTATTTTATATTTATAGAAGATGGTGAACGAAGATCAAGCCAACGAAAGAGTAGACATTCTGAGCAGTTATCTAGAAAGCGTTCCAGATCAAAGTCTAATAAATTATTAGAATCAAGTATAGAGAGACGTA
The DNA here is from genome assembly GCA_032403825.1 of Odynerus spinipes. NCBI lineage: Eukaryota > Metazoa > Arthropoda > Insecta > Hymenoptera > Vespidae > Odynerus > Odynerus spinipes. The sequence continues at coordinate 695,474 of JAIFRP010000006.1, read as the reverse complement.
GTACAGAACGCACAGAATTAATAGGGAGCCCTCGTGTTAAACTGAATGATGTGTCCAAATTGTTACACAATTGCCAAACTATCAATATTCGAAGGGTTTGTTTTTCTTTTTACTTTCGAGAAAGATTAATCATTCTTATATAACTGAATCTTTTTATTTTTAACAGCTAGGTTCAATTCACGATGATTTTGTCAATGAAAGCTTAGAAATAAATGATTCAACAAATAATACACCTACTAAACAAAATAAAGATAACATTGTTTCAGAAACAGAAGTATCGATGGATCTCACAAGAGAAAATAGTTATTTGGAGGATACTAATGATTCAGAAAAAAGTAATGATGAATTTACAGAAAATAATAGAAAAGTGTTTACTAGCGAAAAGCTTGGAGAAAATATTCAAATAAATAATAGGAACAGACGCGATAATGTATTCAATTTGTATGATCCACTTGAAGGTTCAAGTTGGATGTTTAATAATTCTCAGAAAAAATTGTCCATGACAAATATAAAGGAAAGAGCTAGTGTAAAAGGCTCTAACAGAACTAGCAGGATATCTCAATCTGTTGAAATTGCAAATGTTTCATCATCTTCAGAAGATGAAAGTTATGTTAAGAATGAAAAAGAATTAAATGGTTCCTACAGTAAAAAAAGTACAGTTAAATCGCGTACTTTGGAAAGAGACAGTATTTTAAATAATGTTCAAGAAAACTATGATAAAATAGAAGACGATTGTGTAATGAATATTCAAGGATTTGTAACACGACAGCGCGGGAATTCTACCGAAGCTATGGATGATGATCTTGACGACTTCACTTTAATGTACAGGCGACAACCTATTAATAATATACCTTTTGATATAAATGATTTACGACTACCTGTTTTAGAAGATTCTGTTATAAAATCAGTAGTTACAAAGGAACCAGAACCTGAAATAACAACTACACTACAGAAAATAACTCAAAATTGTCTAATTTCAAGTACCTCTGATGATATTAAAGACGAATCGCTACTTGATAACTCTACGGTTAAATTGCCTCTGCTTTCAAATACGGCGATTGATTGTACAGTACCAGTGGTAGATATAGCATTAGATACGCAACAACAACAAAAACTGAGAAAAACGCCTAAAATACATAGAACAGGTAATTCTTTAACTACTACTCCATCCGGGAAGAAAAACAGAAAGCAAAGAAAGAAATCTAAAAATGACAAAGATCCAAGTGCTGCAAAAGTTGTTTTACAAAAACTCAATGAGTCACATGTTAAAATGCAAAACCCACTCCTGGGAGAAACATTTTCACAAAATTCCAGCACATTATCGTATGTATAATTACTTACAAATATTCCTTACATATGCCATAATCATTACATTATTATTATCATCATCATTATCACTATTTTTTATATTCAATTCATGTTCAACACTTTTTCCAAAGTTTTTAACTTCAAACTCAGTAATTTCATTCAATATTTAAATCTTATGTATAAGTGAGAACATTAATTTCATTTTTTAAACAGAAGGAAGAACTTTAATTTATCGTCATTAGAAAATTCTAGTGATTCTGAAAGTAGTACAGCGGGTGCAAACTTAAATGCTGAGAATGCTGTAATAAAACGTCCTAGAAGACAAAAGGCACCACAAAATTTGAAAGAACCAAGTTTGACAAAGTAAGCGACGTATCACTTTGAACAATAAAACATATAAAGTATATTAATTTCTTTATTTAATAATAATTAATTATTTTTTTGTAGAAAACTAAGGAGGCTTGAGTAAATATAAAAGGATTATTAATATTTAAAAACAACAAATTACGTAATAAGTTGGTATGTTACAATGTAAATAAATATACTATATAGCATTATACATTTAAGTAATTTGTTACAAATAGAAATCAACGGTATTATGCTCCTATTTCTTAATGAGATCTGTTGAATTTAGTCTCGTATAGTAGTAGATGTTAAATTTTAGAAGTTTTGCGACCGTAATTCTTCCATACAGTTTGTTAAATTATTTACATCAATGTTTTGTAACGATTTTAATAACTATTCATTCCAATATTAATTATGAAAGCATTATAAAAAGAATATAAAATTATACACAAATTTTAACTTGGACTAACGAATGTTAAATGACGCATTCTTGTATTCACACAGTATATATAATTGTCAATTGATTTTGGATAATTAAAGAGGCATCTGTGATGCTGTTATCTGTGAAGGACCAAGTCCATAATATAATTTCACACGTTTGGAAAAAAAGACTACTTAAAAAGAATCATTTAAATGTAATCGGAAAGAAAACATTGAAATGATTAGGATTTCTATACCAACTTGTGGATATTCGATATATATATATTTAAACAATTAAAGACTAAATGGCAATAATATTAAAAAATAAAAGCTCTTACAAATTAAAGTCATATACACTGCTTTTTATATATACTGGAAATTAGTAAAATGGATGTAACAAGATAAGTTTGTAATTCTTCCACTTTTGTGAATAAACTATATTCATTCTAATAAACAATACAAAACCAATAAAAATTAAGAGAATTATTGCAATGTGCAAATTTGCAAAACTTATTCATCCATTGTTATGTCTGTCAATGTATTTTCTTTTAGTTCATGTGTTCTCTTGTAGTATAACCCGATGCATAATAATGTTTTTCAGTTGTTTGAGCAAATATATCGCGTGACTGCACATTTTTATGTAACAATGATATAGCATCATTTGAATAAATATATAGATACATGATGAAACTTCTTTCGTTATGCTTATACACATGAGAGGAACATGATTGTAAATATACTGTGAATTTATAAGATGTACCTTGTTTAAGAAACTACAAGTTTATTAATTATTAACAATAAACGAGATTTACAACGAAGTACTTCGCGTTTAGAACACCATATATAGATTACCATATATTTACTCAGCTGATGAAAACAGACTGTTCCTAAAAGAAATCTCTCTTAAACATACTTGTAACTTATTGTACTATTGCAGTACTTAATTCTCTATTCATTGTATCAAGAAATATCCTATCAATTTTTCGAAATACATACGACGGATTGTAACGATTCAGTTAAAAGAAGAGAGAGAGAGAGAGAGAGAGAGAGAAGAGAGTCAACTCCCGTTGTTTTGGACTTGCGCGTTACCAAAATTTTTTCCTGTTTTCTATTCGGAACTGTTACTTCAGATTATAAGCGAGTAAAATATTATCTTTTGAATGAGAATTAATAAAACTTTTACCGTAAAGTTGGTCACATATACATATTCATAGCACAGAATGTTAAATTTTGAATGACATTGTTAATAAAGTTGCGGGAGAATAACATACATTTTAATTTTTGATACTTTAAGTATTGATAACTGAAGAAACTTCTTTTTTGCAAGTAACATTGGTCGAATTAATTTAAATTGGAAGAACTTCAAAGTTTGGCGCTGTAGTAACGTTAATGGAGAATTTTCAGATTTAAAAGTTCATAGAAATAAATTTATAAGCACATACTAAATACAAAAATATACTCGGAGCATATTACTATCTTAGGCAAAGAATAGCCAACTTTTTGTTCTATTTACATTTGTCAAATAATTCGTACAATGCTACTATCCCGCGAAAATCTCAAATTATCGTCAAGATGTACACCGTAACTACGAAAATGATAAACATTATATTTTCGGAGTAAAAATGAATGTTACAATACTATGAAAATGGTTATCCCTCGTAATTCGTTAAAAATACAACAGCAAAAAATATGATTAGGGCAACGTGAGATTGCATATTCTATTTCTTCATATGATATAAGAGAAATATCTCAACTTCAATGTTGTATGATATTGGCCATTACTTATTCTTATAATTATTTTCTGTAGTGTGATATTGTGTAGTTGTAATATTTGTCTTATAACATATGTATGTGTAACATATAATAAAGTTGCACAGCCCTAAGCACAATTAAATATCACACAACTTATCTATGCTTTTTGATTATTTTTATGCATGTAATTCTCCAAATATTTTTTTATATTATGGAATATATTACAGTTCCATTTTTATGCACCGAAAAATTGAAAAGTATATATTCCAATAAAACTTTTGTAGCATTTTAATAAAACATTTTGAATGCATTGTGATTTTTTCAGTTCTTTCTTTATAGCACAAATGAAAAGTATGCATCTTAAAAGTAATAACATAAGCGTTTTTGTAGCATAAATTTCAATAAAATTGGCTATGTGCTCATAATGATCACTAATTGCAACATTCTGTGTGCGTGTATAAATAATTATATAGACTTTTTCTCTTAACCTTTTATAATAGTACCAATTTTATCTTGCATGGCAAGTATATCTAATATCTTATACGTCGCATCTCACAAAGTCTACTATATGTATTGATCATACATAATTAGTGTTATTACAAAAATTAGACATTCTGAGATACGAGGTTATTATCAAATTAGTGCACTTTTTATACCTATATAATAGATATATATATATGTGTGTGTATATATATATACTTTTTATATATATTTTTTCATCTTACTCTTCATATTAGTTTCACTATCCATTACTAAATTATGTAACAAAATTGTACTTAGATATGGATATAACAAGAAGAAAAGCAAACTGTTTGATATTACTACAATGTAAAGACATTCTATAGAAATAAAGTATTACAGAATGCGATGTTAATGACACTGAAACAGATTGTATACAAATACGTATTTATAAACTGGACGAAACCTAATGACTTTTATAATTATCATTCATTGCCGTATAAAATATGATTATAAACAAAGTGCTTTAGAAGAAATATTTACATAAAGTAAAGTCAGAATGTCTTTAGACATAAGAAGTTCAATGCTTTAAAAAGTTATATGGGTCTGCCAGCGATTGCAATCTTTTTACATATAATGAAATAACACTAATCTTATCTTAAAAATTATTTTCATATGATTATGTGGGATGTGTAGGTAATGTTTGTGAAAGTGGCATCGTTGGAGGAGTCTGTGTTGCTAGCACTGGAACTGGTGTAGCAGGAATTTGCTGATGAGTTTGTCTGGGTGGTGAGAGAAGCTCCTGTTTATCTCTTTCTCTTTCTCTGCCGGGACGCCAAGCTTCTAATAATGCTTCCACTCGTTCTTCAGTAGGACCCCATCTTGCAGCACCTGCTGCATTTTGTAGCCATACAACTAAAGTTCCATGAGCAGCCCTAATATTTACTTCACCTCTGTAATAGGAGATAATTTATAATGCATTAAAAATAAGATAATAAGATATATTATTATAGAACATAAAAGCATAATCTGTTGAACATACTTTGGTAACATATGCTGGAGCCCATGTCTATACTCATGTTCCATTGCAAGTACTACCACTTGTTTACGCTTGAAATGACTACTTTCTAACTTTATGAGAGCATTAGGTGCTGGATCTCGCCATTCTGGCAAAAACACAACAAAAGACAAAGGTTCAGTCGAATCAGCTAGGAGGCGTTCAAAGTGATTGACCATTGCTTCCATAAGTTCCTCACAATAGGGTGGATTAGCTTGAAATGAGCCGCTTACGGGTCTAAAATCCAAGAAAGGACCCCTCGATCCAAAGTAAGAGTCTGTGTCAGCAAATGTTGAACAATATTGTCTGAAGTAGCAATTTAATGGAGAAGCAAAACACTCAAATGTTACACCGAATGATCTTTGGAGGCACTCAAAAACTGTAACTGGTAGAGCCATCTGAGTTGCTTGTCCTTCGTTACCAAGATATGTTTGGTATCTCTTTAACATACACCATACACGAGGTAAAAACATTTCGAATTTTTTATCATCAAAACAATTATACCTATATAAGTGTTCTAATTTTGTTAGGTGCGTATTGTTAATACACACAGTGTCACCATGAAAACGCAACATTGTTTGATCACGTTCAGGAAGATAATCCACTTGTGGAAGCCGAGGAGTAGGAAGAGAAAATTGCACTGGATAACACCAAACTTTTCTTTGTGTACTAGCAGGTCCGCCTAATGGTATCACATCCCCTAAACCACTATCTTTTAATATTTGATTATTCTTGTCCTTAACTTTTTTTGCATACTCTGTAGATAAATGATAAATTTTTAGGCAAATACCCTCGACACTTGCTTTTACTGTCTCAGTAAGGTGAGGCTGACATTGACGTTTTAAATGAGCAAGACGATCCTGGAAGTCATCGAATGTTGCTCCGACTGTTCGCCGGAGCCATTGAAACGTATCTTCTGCATTCCACTTTACAACTTTTCTGCTTTCAGGTGATGCTGCTCTAGACTCTATCATTTTTTTTGCTGCTTCTGCGTAACGTGATAATTGTTTCCTAGCATCGCCAGTAAATTTTGGTCTTACTAATTTTATGGGGATATCATTCATAATTTCACGATACATTGACATAGAGATCTCTGGAAAACACTGACTCGGCAACAATGGATCTGATCCACAGTCTATAACTTTACGTTCCATCAGCCATCGATTAAAAGAGTCCTTAGGAGCATCTATGGATTCCCGAGTATGACAAAGCTCTTGATAACACAAACGCAACTTTGCGAGTAAACCACATCTTAATGCTTCAACATCAGGATGGACGTGTGGTAAATTTGATGGTGCTCTCTCATGAATTATTACATTCGTTGGAATTTCAAGATCCCATGGCCCTCTGTTAAAAAGGATAGATGTTTCAAACATGGAAAACTATATATATAATTGTAGGAAAAAACGTTATACATACGCCAACACAAATTTTTTTGGAGCTGGTGCAGTACCATCTTCCGAAGCACGCCGTTTCACTCCACTGCTTGGGGTACAGAGAGGTATCGAACCATTGCCAGGAACCGGAGGAACACCACAAATGCCAAGGGGATCCGTGATTGGATCAAACTTTAATGTAATAGGTGCATTTTACACATCTCTTCATCGCCATAAATTTAGTATTGTTTTTTTCCTTAATGTATAATACCTGAGATTTCAAGGATGGTACGACCCATAAAGATTCACCCGTCAACTTGTTCCAGAAATATGGCCTATTTTCTCGTTTACTCCAAAATTTTTTCCAACCTTGTTGTTGAAGCTCGGGTGAAAGTTCAAGATCGGAGAAGTTTGTCGGTGCTATACCCTACAGTCATTGAGAGTAAATTAGTGGAATAATATTTCAAATTTTCAATTTGGTAAATGTTTTGCCTTCTACCTGACTTATTAAAGGTGTTTGTTGCATATGTCCAAGCTGCGGACAATGATCTGTTACAGTTGGAGCCGGAGATAACATGGGTCCTTGAAGTTTAACAGGAGTAGGAACTATAACTTGCATAACTGTTGTACTTGTATCTTGCTGTAGTGTTTGATGGTGATGATGCATATTCGATGTCGAAGATAAAGACGGCGCCGATAGAGTTTCCCAAGCCGAAGTATTTGGTAACTCTTGTTTACTGCCACTTATCTCATTCATCCTTTAGCACTTGTTCTTTGCAACACACTAAGAATATAACTGTTTTAATATAATTGCTTTTATTATAGAATCGAGTAACATATTTTCAACAGAATAACGTAAAAGGATAGTTCATGTTCATTCTAATTGGATTCTATCATATTTTCTTAATATATTCTCTAGCAGTAAATAGATTCTTATCTATAAGTAGTACTTGTATTTGGATAAACTGAAAAAAAAGAAATTCAGGGCATGCAAGGATTATGCACCTGTTGAAAGCAAGTGTAAAAACAATATAAACAATCTGCTACAGTATATGAAAAACTTAAGACATATAAATATATTTAAAAAATTAAACATCATAAAATAAATTTTTTTAATAATTTCGGTAGTATAATTCGGTTTTAAACCTGCTTGACAGTACTTAATATCTCCAGGTTTGTTTACATTCCCTTTGAGTGCCACTAATAATCCTCGAAATCCACGAAGGTAGAAGTTTACGAACTATAAAAATATATTTTATCTTTAATATAGAACTCACCGATCGATTAACACACGTAATTAAAAGAAGATATGTGACGGACGTTAAAATTCATTCATGATTTGTGAAATTCGACGCAATGATCTCCACCTACGAGACGCCATTTCCTTGAACTGAATCAACTATCCAGCCAGATACTACAAGAATACTCGCGTATGCGCAGTAATAACGAAATCAAAACGTGAGCAGTCGTGTATACGCTCGAACGTGATACGGTAGTTTTTAAAACTTTCGATAAAATGAAATAATGTTCGCAAACTATTGTTATTGAAAAATTAATAGAAAAAAATGATACATTAAAATATTAAGAGAGAAACATATGAATATTTAATATATTACATACAAGCAATCAATTTTTTTTACTTAAACATGTGCAGGCCTGTATCGAACCATTGTAAAAAAAGACGAATATAAAAATATAGAATACTTTAAGCATAAAGTAGTTAATAAATAAACAAATTGTTAAATTTATTGTATTACGTAATATTTTTTGTATAGAGGAATTTAAATTTTGAACGCTCTATTAGAATGACAAGAAATGTTTATATATAAATAAAATTATTTTTGTTAACAATTTGTTCGTTTAAACTACATATTTTTGTATTTTCTTTTTTTTAATTCCAATTTTTGTCGAGCCTATGATCGACGTCGTACATATTTTGTCCATTCCGATATTCTTTATTTACTGTAAACAATTTTAAAAGAAAACTTAAGATACGTACGTAAAATTAAATTATTTATATGTTTAACAATACAATGTTAAAAACATGAATATCGAAAACGTAGTAGATAGGTTACGACGCAAAAATTAGTGCGCAACGGAAGAAAGATGACAACGCCACCTAGACTAAACGTTCCAATTTGGAACTATAAATAAAGTGCTCTTACATGTAAGCTTCCTTACTAAATATCGTAATTCTATGATATTAAAAATTGTCTTCATTACATTTAATCTATTAATGGAACGTAACGCCAAAATCATATGGAAACCTTATAAATATCATTATTCTGTTAAACTTTATACGTATCAAGATTCAACATATTAACACAGCGATAATTATACATAGTTTGTGCTATAAAATTACAATATACTAATTTCTAAATTTTCTCCTGCAATTACGATCTCCCGCGATATTTAACGATGCACCCATTATACAGGGTGTTCCATTTTATAACAATCATAAGATATCCATTTGTCAGTCATGCAAAAAAATCCTCCGAACATGAAATAATTTATTATTAAGAAGTAAAAATTCAACGTACGAAGCATATTTCGAGGTCACGTTCCTTTCGTGAGCAGAATAGATATTTTAGAGGTTCGAGCGATCGAACTAATAGGACACCCCGTATATACGTGTATGCACGACGGATAGTCGTCGTTTTGTAGCTTTGAAATTGAGAATACGCGCGTTTAATTTGACCTAGCAGGACGGCGCATGCACTAACCACGTGCATGCAAGTGACCACCTGCGGCAGAGAGATCATTATCACAATCGTAAGTATGCTCGCTACCGTTGCATCGTATGTATATGCACGTGCACAACACGTTCTCGTACACACGGATACGATGTAATTATCGTCTGACGGCTTCCAAAGAAAACTGTGCGAAACATGCCAGCCGGGGATGTTGTTTTGAACCAGAAATAGAGGCCACTGTTTAGAGACTTACAAAGACTTGGTTCGATGCGATCGGAGCAGCTGATTTGGAAAAAATGCTTCTTTTTTATTTCTAATACACTGACACCTGACTCTCGATAAGTTTTTATTACAGGAAGGTTTCATCTATAAAAAAAAATAAAGAAAACAGAAACTGTATTTTTGTCTTCGTCAAAATAATTCCTGCAACTCCGAGGAATATAACAATTTCTCTTTGGTATCATCTTTTTAAAATAGCATTGTCTATCGTAACATATTCGAGGAACATGCCCGATATATCAAGTTCTCATCAAGATTAGTCACTAGTTGGCAAAGTGTATCGTGGACAAAAAAGAGCGGTCGACGATTTCGCGAAGAGCAACTCGACAACAGTTAGAAAAAGAGGAAGAGGAGAAGGAGGAGAGTGTTTATAACGTGTCAGGGATTTCCTAGCTTTTTCAAAGGTTAAAGCGGGTCAATGATGATTATTCCATTTATCCTGTAACTATAAAATCCATGTAGATGTCCTTACACCTCGATTATCGATGAGCTCCGATCGACAGGCATCTATTTGCATGAAGAGTCCATCAAAGGGTGTGAAGAGGCAAG
>JAIFRP010000006.1:640363-685140 GCA_032403825.1 Odynerus spinipes | reverse complement strand
ATTTTAAAGGGCTTCAAAAATATTAATTGTCCCAAGCCTCACATTTTCTCTGAAAGTCTCTCTCTCTCTCTCCCTCTCTATCTACCTGTACGTTATAAAAACTATATAAGAAATTGATCAATCCTTTTTTTTGCAACCTTACCTTTAAATGCATTACCTCGATAAGCGTGTAGGGCTTTAGTAGCCTATATCTTGTTGGAGAAACGGCATGACCATTTCGGTCTGTTTCTACTTTCAGAGCCGTAAACTTTGCAAAGATATCGCACATGCTGTGCTGGTTCGCTTTATTTTCGTCGTCCCAAAAGCCAGCGTGGATTCGTGGAAGAACCGGTCGTTTCGAAATCTACTGTGGAGCACAACGAGAAGACGGGGGAACGGTAGAAGGACGAAGGAGGGGAGCGATGCCGGATTAAGAAATCAACGAACGTAAGGAGAAGCCGGTGGTGTTTGGCCGACTTCCAAAATTCGTGACAGGCAAAGATTTATAGTCGAGGAAATTTTGATTTTTGTCCTTTCGTACAACAGAAGGTACAATAAGTGCGGCTTGTCCGAGGGAAAGGATCCAAAAGTGTGGTGGGTGGGGGAGGGGGGCAATTAAAGCATTGGGGATTAAAAGATCTGTAATAAATATAGCGTTTAACGTTAATACAAAGAAATTGTATTTCTTATTACGTTTCCTATTTAAATTCATTTAAAAATAAAATTATTCGTAAAAAATCTTTTAACTCTTGTATTACGTACGTTGCACTAAATGAGCGCGCCTACGTACATACACGTAACGCGCATATACATAGGTGTGTGTGTGTGTGTGTGTGTGTGTATATATATATATATATATTTTAATAGCCATATTTCTTGTCGCAAGCGCTCTCGTCATATCAGCACCATACTTCTCTATATCCTAAATGGGATTTTGGCTTATCGACTAAATCACAATTAATTTGTTACTTTCATACGTCTATAGTGCCATCATTTCTTTCTATTGAAAACTAATTTTATATATATAGTCAATATTCATCGTTACGCGTTAATCCTCGAAAATTTTGAAGCCTTAATTTATCGTTATCTAATTGCGTTATTATATCATATGAATCTCCAATATTAAAAAGCACGGATAGGACAATCTTTAACATCTCATCCTTGACTACGCAAGAATGCATAGAAGGCACACTGTATATAATGGCACGCATTAGCAAGACAAAAGACCTCGAATTCCTTTCTTCTCACTTTCTCTGTACTACAAATGTAAAAGTCTCGTAAGTCACAAAAATATAAATCTTTATGAGGTATCGGAAGTCACGTTGCTCCTTTTAAGAACATCGTATAATTATTATTAAGCGTAAGGTATACGCTGCTCATTACGTTTACTATCTATTCTCGTAATGGGTCGTTTAAAAGTCATAAGCAAACGGATTAAATGCAATATATTAATAAAGATCGATGGAAACATTAAACGACTCTCTTTGTCCTTATTGTTCTCCAAAATGATTGGTCACAATGTTTCGGACTCCCCTAAAAAGAAATTTTTACAATCGCGCATTCTCTCCTATGGCGTACAGACCGTTCCTTAAAATTGTCCCGAGACGGTCATGATCTGACAGCCGGAATGAACATGATCCATCACCTGTTCCTTCAGTCGGCAAACGTGTTCCTTCAGTTTATGCACGACCGCGCTCAATTCGCTGTTCTCGCCCTTGAGCACTTTGACCTTGTCCTCGAGCCTGGAAATACGTTCGAGTTTGCGCCTGCGGCACTTGGAAGCGGCCACGCGATTCCGTTGTCTCTTTCTTTCGAGTTTGATCTTCTCCTGATTCTCCATGTTGATTGGCGACATTGGTGGGGAACTGGAGACACTGGGTACCGTTTGCGGTTCATCCTTTATTTGCATGAGACCCTGACTCACCGAGGACTCCGTACCGACGCTTTGAACGCTACCGGGTGGCTCTAGAGTCGTGTAAGTGGCACCGTGTAAGCTACTGGGTTCCTGCGAGCTATCGGAATGATGAAGCTCGTTCAGGGCATCGACGAAACCTCGAACATAAAGTTCCTGAGCTTCGGTCACCGTCTTCGGGAAAAATATCTGCGTCGTTGGTGTTGGTAAGGACGCGACGACGCCCCCGCTTCCATTGCTATCCTGCTGCTCGATTATTAACTTCTCCAATTCCGGCGACCCAAGTGTTAGCATATTCAGATCCGGGGAACTCAAAATCGGAGCGGCGTTGTTCAACATACTCGGTAATGGGCCTAATCTCGGTCTCTTAGCATGGGATTCTTGCCTCTGACAACCGTTCAAATCTAGCGTGAGATTACGCTTACGTTGGCCCATGTTATTATTTTCACGATTTACGAAGCCATACGTGCCAGTTGCGTCCTCGCTGAATGCCTGATCCATTGTCAGATTTCGTACCATCGGTGTCGCGAGAATGGCTTTCGTTGATGGAAACTCGAAGGTCGCCCCTCTCTTTCTCTCTCTCTTGTTCTCTTGGACCTCCCCCTCTTGTTTTCTCGAGCATGCACGCGCTCTTTCTCTCTTGTCTTCCTTCTCTTTTCTTTGCTTTCTGTTTCTCTCCCCCCCACACCCCTCTCTCTTTCTCTCTTACTCGTGTTCACGGCACGCTCGCTCAACACTTCGGTGAATCACGAATTCGAAGCGCGTCCCGTTCGACTTTTTTACGTCGTAAAGGAAGAGCGTAGATCCGGTTGTGAAAAATTCTCACAGGACAAGGCGCGCTTTTAATTTTTCAAAATCTCCACGCTCCGTCGTATCTGACGTAAGGACGAAGTTACATAACCGTGTAACGGAGTCCAAGCGAGTTCCCTTTATCCAGGAGGCGGGTGACCACGCGTGGAGACGCGTAACACAATGTCGTGCGCTAGCAGCCTTTTATAAATATCGAATGCAATTTCGATCTCCGTTTCGCATACGCGGCACCTTCGATGTTTTCTTCGGTCCTCGGCTTCGTTTACCCCCTCTCCAATATACGTCACTGTGGGGCGTGGATACGACGCATCTCTCTCTCTCTCTCTTTCTCTTTCCTTTCTTATGTTTTTCTTCGCTCGTTGACAACTTAAAGCTGATCGAAGCGACGTAGCACACAATAGTGAGTCATTCTTACCGTGCGCGAGGGTGCGAAGCAAGTGCACGTTTCCAATACGTCGAAAGAAAGGCGGGCAACACCTACGCATACGCACGTGTCACAGCTATAGTACGATCTCGTCGAGAGATACGAAACGTGTGCGCGCAACTGACACTACATTACACACCGCTCTATCCCTGTGCCACGCTATGGCTATGGCAACTTGTGAAAACCCAACTAAAGCGACTACCTTGTATCCTATGACTCATCCCGCTATTAATAGTACCGTCGTCACGATGCGACTCCCTCATTGGTCGGCAGTGTCGTTAGTACTCCCACCCGATTGGTCAGCCTCGCCGCGCTACTAGGAATTGCTTGGCGCACGCGCACTAATCAATCTCTCGCGGCTCGGCGGAGGGACCGTTCGAACGTCGATACACACATTCGAAGCCGCATTTCCGTCGTTTTTATCTACAGACGATTATCCCGCTCGAATCCTTGCATTCTACGTTATCATACTCCAATTCTCTCTCTTTACAGATACGTTTCCGTTGAAATATTATCGGAGAAAGCCGTCCGGTCGTTCGTACGCACCGAACACACTTGCAATTGTTTTTGAAGATCGATTATATAATCATTATTTACGTACGAAAATATTTTCGATTCTCGTTAAACGGACGTTATATTCTAAAGGACTTCCCACCAACGACGGTGCAAATATTTTCAGAGGCTAGGACGAGTAACGAACTGTAATGGAGTACGAAATTATGCAACTAAATGTGATAGTCTACAATGAAAGCAACGGAAATATAGCTTAGTTTCTACGCCGACGTTCAAACGCTCCCTCCGTGGAAGGTACTGGACTGTTTCGTACGCATGCGCCAAGTAATTCCTAGTAGCGCGGATCGACCGACCAATGGGATAGGCGCGATGGCGTCACCGTTAGCCAATAGCCACGAGGAACGATGACGACGTCGATATTAATAGCTACGATGAGTCATGGGATATAAGCCAGTACCTTTAGTTGGTTCTTCACAAGTTGTCGAGACGTCGCGTGGTGCGGAGCGTGGTGTGCCATTCGGCGGGTGCATTATCAACAAAATTCTCCTCCCATAGGCGTGACGCGCGCGTAACACGTAGGAGTTGCGTATCTGCTGCCTCTTCCTTGTTTCCATCTCTCACCAGTTTGTTGCTGTCTTAATAACTCGTTCGGAGCACGGGAGCGAAGGAGAGAGAGAGAGAGGAGTGTGATTCATCATTGTGTATTCTGTTCAATCGGGTTTTCTCGTAAGCTGTCAACCGAGGCGAGCGCACGCACGCCAAGCGCACGCATTAATCCACGCCCGATACAGTGACGTATCATTGAAAAAAGGCGCTGGGCCTGTACCGGAGGGGGAGAATAGAGCGACGCCTATAGAGCAACGTGCCGCGTACGTACGTGACACGGAATTTATTGATATCATTTTTTTAGCGATATTTATTCAGTGAAGAGTGTATCGAGAGAGTGAAAAGACAGAGAGAGAGAGAGAGAAAGGGAAAGACAATTTCATTTTACCGAGGTTGCCGCGTGGTTATGTAATACCGTCCAGTTTCATATAGGACTAAAGATTTGATTGGAAAAAAAGATACGCCCACGCGCCGATTTTTTCTCTTCTCAATCGGATCTGCCTTCACCCGTTGCGATCTACGAACCCGTGCGAGAGGAGCCGAACGTGCTTTGAAATTTCAATTCGTCGAAGCGTCGAACGGATCCGTGGGTGCGTGCCTTGACTAAAAGCTGAAAAGAGTTAGAAGAGCGGGAGAGAGAGAGAGAGAGACAGAGTGAGTGAGTGAGAAAGAGAAGAGAGCACGAGTGCGAGCGCGCACTACAAAAAGTGGAGGGGAGAGGAGGGACGACCTTCGACTTGTCATCGGCGAAAGACTATCTCGTGGCACCGATGGTACGAAGTCTGACGATGGATCAGACATTTTATGAGGACGCTTCAAGCGTATACGGTGTTGTAAATCGTGAAAATAGTAATATAGGCCAGCCGAAGCGAAATCTCACACTGGACTTAAACGGTTGTCAAAGACAAGGATTACAAGCGAAGAGACCAAGATTGGGCCCGTTACCGACCACCTTGACCAGCGTTGCTCCGATCTTGAGCTCACCAGACCTGAACATGCTGAAATTGGGCTCGCCGGAATTGGAGAAGCTGATAATCGAACAACAGCAAGACGGTAGTGGGAGCGTCGTCGCGTCCTTGCCAACACCAACGACGCAGATACTCTTCCCGAAGACGGTGACCGAAGCTCAGGAACTTTACGCTCGAGGTTTCGTCGATGCCCTGAACGAGCTTCATCACTCCGATAGCTCGCAGGAACCCGGTAGCTTACACGGTGCCACTTACACGACTCTAGAGCCACCCGGTAGCGTTCAAAGCGTCGGTACGGAGTCCTCGGTGAGTCAGGGTCTCATGCAGATAAAGGATGAACCGCAAACGGTACCCAGTGTCTCCAGTTCCCCACCAATGTCGCCAATCGACATGGAGAATCAGGAGAGGATCAAACTCGAAAGAAAGAGACAACGGAATCGCGTGGCCGCTTCCAAGTGCCGCAGGCGCAAACTCGAACGTATTTCCAGGCTCGAGGACAAGGTCAAAGTGCTCAAGGGCGAGAACAGCGAATTGAGCGCGGTCGTGCACAAACTGAAGGAACACGTTTGCCGACTGAAGGAACAGGTGATGGATCATGTTCATTCCGGTTGTCAAATCATGACCGTTTCTGGACAATTTTGAGATGGAGAGAACGGGAAGTAATATTATGGCGACAAGATTTTAGAAGGAATTAAAGCTTTTCTCGACCTCACATCGCTGGTTGCTTCGTTGATATCTCCGATGATGGGAGAACGCGAACACGCTTGGGTTCGTTATACTTCGCTTTTATCCGCCTGAAAGACGGGCCAAGGATAATTGTTCTTCTTTCCTTCTTCTTTTTCTTCTTCTTCTTCTTCCGTCGATTCTTTTTCTTCTTCTTCCTGCTTTGTGAAACGGAGAAGACTCGTCGGTTTTTTTTACTCGCTTGCCGATCCGCCATGACGAAAGAAGGAAAAGGAGCCAAGGATTCGCGTTAGACGTCTAATGTAATATATATAATGGACGCGAAGGACGCTCGATGCGATTATATTTTCGAACCTTTTGTAAAGAACCAACGTTATCGTTGAAACATGGAAGTTGGTATTATTCAATGGTACTGCATATGTACAGTGGTAGCTCGTGGCTTGAAATCGTAGGGATGCTGCAATTTTTCAAATATACACTGTGAATACAATGTACAGTCGAACCTTGTTAATTCGAATTTTAAAGGAACGGAGAATTATTGGAGTTATCGAATATTTCGAATCATAAAGGGTAAGATATACATTTAAGTAGAGAAAAAAAGATAGAAGAAATAAAATCGTGTTACAGAATTTTTACTTCGAGTTATAGAGAAATGATTAATCAACATTCGAGATATAGAAGTCACTTCATAATGCTGACCTTTATATTTTGAAAGAATTCGAGTTGCAGAGGTAAATCAAAACAACTGCTGCACTGGGAAACATTTTATGTTAATCTCTTATTTTTCTTCGACTTATAAAGCTTTTTTTCGAGTTAACGAGGCTCGACCGTATGTTTAAATAAAATATTAAAATTGAGCGTACTGCAGTTCCGCAGTACCTATGCTACAAGCCGCTCCTGCATATGTAACCCCCGTGCTCGAAATGTAACGTAATGGAGTGCGCACGTGGTAATGTACACGTCCTTGGACGAGTGAACGCGAACAAAGCTGCAAAGATAAAAGTATCTACCTCTTTTCGATAAAGGATATATAAGAGGAATATAAGCATTTACGCAGCGCTTCGAAAGGAAAAAAAAAACAGGAAACGTATAACCTTTTGTGAAATATTTCTTCTTGTACCTTTTAAGATCCTCTTCTTTTTTCTCTCCCTTATATTATAATCAACGCGCCTCCTCACTTTTTTCAAAACTTCTCCGTAGAGATTGTGCATTTTAAATTTTACTCTGTAAAGATTATACATTTTCAAGGCTCTGCATCGTTCTGTCTGCATCTAGTCTCGTTTGATGGACACCTTAGAAATGCGCGCGAATATATGAAACATTTGAAATAATATTGTGTATATACATGCATATAACGTGCGTTGGAAAGATCAGAGCCGAATTCGATTATTCTTAAACGCATCTGTGCTTAAAGCGACGATTCGGAATAGTATACTATAGAATTGCAATAAATCCACATTGTTTGTATTCGAATCAAAGTTTTGTCCGAAAAAAATTAATATTTTACGAATTGACTTTCCTCGAAGCAAAGAGAGAAAGAGTTGGAACTTGTGATGCGCTAACGAACGTTTATATTTTTGCGACTTAAAAGACTTTTATGACGTTAGTAAAAGAAAAAAAGAAAGAGAGAGAGAGAAAAGAGGAAACAAATATTCGGAAGCCTTTTGTCTCACTACTGCGAGTCATTACAAACGGTGTGCCTTGTATGCATTAGTGCGTCGCGAGGAATACATTCAAAGATCGTCCAATACGTGCTTTTTCTCTTCGACGTTTGCCTTTTACTATATTGTATTTAAATGAATAACAAAGGGTATGAAATGAGACGATAATTGATGCTTGGAGAACTTACACGTGTGTGAAGCATGTGTAACGCCAGGACTCATAATAGTGATACCGCAAAAGATTCTGTTGACGATTAATATAAACTGTAAATTATATATGTAGATGACGACCGGAGGAAACTGGTGGGACAAATTAATGAAAGTAAACAATGACATGTGATTTAGTTAGTAAGTAAAAAAGCCACATTAGTATATAGCGGTATGGTGCTTATATGACGATGGTCACCGCGCAAGCACGCGTAGATATACGATTCTATATGTATACATGAAAATAACGCTATTATAATTATTATAAATACAGACATATATTATATATTATAATATAACAGTATCTATCTATATATATATATATATAAATATATTATATATACACACACATATACGCTGTATATGCTGATGAGACAAAACTGAAGTCTTTTTTTACGAATAATTTTATTTTTGAATGAAATACAATGAAAATAAAATTTCTTTATATTCAACATGGAATCTTGTAATTTATTGCTTCCTTTCATTTCTAAAGAAATACATTTTTTTTCTTGTTTTCTACCGATATGTATATAATTTTTTTCGCTAGAGGGCTAGTCCATTGTGAGATACACGAAAATGCTTATATTATAGCTAATGAATCGTATTGTGGACTTAATTGGACGAGTTAATAATTCTTGGATCGATAGCTTTGTGTTTCTTCAGAAAGAAGCTTGTAAATTCATACGAATGTAAAATTCATTTCTTTCGTCCATTCAATTTGTCAATGAAGCAAATGAGGTATTTAGCTTTGACACGCAAGTATTATTTCACGCTTTTTTTCCTTTTAATTTTACGTAATACGATTTCATGTGTCTTCCAGTCAATTTCATTACTTTTATGAAGTATATTGTTCATGCTAGCTCTAACGTCTCCTTTACTCTGTGGTCCCATGTGCTCTGAGTGGAATATTTGAAAATAGAAACTTTGTTGATTATGAAGAATTTAATTACTACTGTAGTTCCTTAAGTGACCCAAGTTATCTTTATTTACAACCAACAAAACTTTTAACACGGTCACAGTACCCAGACTTATCATGAAAGTTATAGTAGTACCAATACAAGTAACTATAAAATCACAATAATATATCTAAATGGATTACCGTGCGAATTCTTGTCGTCCCTTATTTTTTGTTACAGTTATTTATCCTATACGATAGTTTTGATTTAATCGTGATATTGTTTGTTTGAATCGATCTTCAAAAAATTGGTTGTAGTAAGGCACATCAGAACATTCTCCAGTTTTGCCAATTTGTAATAACAATTATATCAAATAAATACTCGTCATAGTTATTTGTTTCACGAAGCAAAAATTCAAAGCATCTAAAAGTTTACTCTAGTTTCGTTGCATATTTAATTGGCACAACTGAACTTCTTGTTTATGTGCTACCACCTCTGATTGAAAAGAATTCTTTCTTTTTATTGTTGAAGGAAGGATGACAAGAGTCGCAAGCTGCATAAAACAGTATTGTTTTCTGCCGTAAACTGTATTTGGTTGACTTTAGCCAATGAATAAAAAACTTCATCTACGTACACAAGTCATTAATTGAAATAAAAATTGAGCTAATATTTTATATAATATTAAAATATATAACACTAATACCTTACTACAAAAATTATACTAACATAAATTAAACAATTTGTGAATTCTAATTCGATGCTGCTTAAATATTTATTCTTATTTTTTAAAGTTCATTTTTCTGGATATATTGGATATAGCAGCACCTTTCAAACAACTATATAAGGATCAAGTAACGACACTGTTTACTAAATTCCTAAGAAATATAACTTTTACTTACAATCTTATAAAATTCTCTATGATAAACTTCTTAACTAAATACAAGCTTCAAAAGTGATTAACGGGAACTACTCATTTCTCTGTGAACTTTGTGAAATTGTACAAGAGATTATTTTGAATGGACAAATTCTATTGTATCTTATATAGAAAGATAAAGTAGAAAACATAATGTGTTCAAATGTAATAATTATCGCCATACTAAATATGTCCAATATTTTGTTTCCGGCAAAGTTATACCAGTGCTTGGAATAAGTTATAGAATGATGCAGCGACAAAATCACAAATTCACAAGCAATTCTTCATATTTAAAGAATAGGTATGCTAAATATATTATTGGTGCGGATATTACATCAAAGCATACCACATTGTTTATAATCAATGTTTTTGGTAAGATAGATTTCTATAAACCAAAATGTTACTTAAATTTTAACAAAAGCAATATAAATTTTTATAAAGAATCTGGTTGGCGTTTATATAATCAGAAACATAATATCGAAACTCTACAAATTTTAGGAAAAGATCTTTTTATTTAGCTTGTACTATTTACATTTAATGTTAAAAATTTGGATGGTTGTTTAATTGGACTCAATATTGAACAGTATTGGAATGTGTTATTTGTATAATTTTGTTTATACTATGATTCCTAGCATTAAGGTATATTGCAATACCTGTACCACGCAACAATATTGTATATAGTGTAAATAAATGATATGTAATAAAAGAAGCAAATCTCAAAATTAGACAATCAAATAACATGAAAAGTGAAAACTTTGGTAATTGAAATTTCACTGTATTTATCAATTAAAGTGTTGCGAAAAATAATGTCTCCCCCTAGTTTATTTAACGGCGCTTTAAACATTAGAATAATTTTTTCTTTAATTTATCTCCTATACAAATTGTTAAACTAATTTGATTTTTATCAACTCACCAAAACTTTTAAATTTTTAGTTTTGTAACAATAGAAATGAATAGTTACTAATCTGCAGTTTCAGAATCTGTATTCCTCAGTATTTCCGGAACATCGTAGTTTATATTTTTCATATAATTCCGTATTTAAGATACACGTGAAATTATATTCACGTTCTACGAAATTGTTGTGTGTGCGATACGAGATCAGAAACCATTAGTGCCAATTGAGTTGATTGTTCGTATGTAACTCGAATCAGCACAATGCGTTAGAAAAGCTGCCTAAATTATGCGCCCTAATCGATCAGTATACATATATGTATATGTAGAATTCCATTACGAAAAGTAGTTATTGCTAATTACAGTTTGGTAGATCCCGATATAATTTGTTGATATAATTCGGGCGTAACTTCGACGTATTCCTTATCTGTTCGGAAATACACTTTATCTTGAATCTTATTGGGATCGAATCCTTCCTTTTGAAGGCTAATTTTTTTCAATTTAAACGTGCTCGTCATTTCTAGTTCTTTGACGATTCTTAAGAAAATTGGTCTTGCATACGAAGGCAAAGCTTTGTCCAAACCCTCTGCGAGTGCTTTGAAATCCAATAGACTATCAGGATCTACTATTGCTGCCATTCCTGCTTTTCCTTCCATACCAGGTATCTGAAAAAATAAAATAAGTAATATGGTTATCTGTATTTATTTACTCTTAGAAATATGTGGAAAATTGATATTTAAAAAAAATTGATCTTTCTCTAAATGTATATTCCATATAATTAAAGAAACAAACAAACAAACCTGTACTCCATAAACAGTTGTATCTCTGTACCCCACAACATTACTAATGACACCTTCAACTTCAGCAGTGGCAACATTTTCACCTTTCCACCTGAAAGTGTCACCCGTTCTATCCTTGAAATAGAAGTATCCACATTCATCCTGCACTAGAATGTCACCTGGTAATAAGACACGTGTAACCGTGAGCATTTAAAACGTTGACCCTGAAAAAATGTGCTATACTTTTATCGTATTTCGTTCTACCTGTAAGGAAAGCTTTATCTCCCTTGGAAAACACATTCTCTATTATTTTTTTTCGTGATGCTTCCTTATCCAAGTATCCATTAAATTCTCTCGATGCGTTTCCTGGTTTAATTAATCCTATGAGCATACCTGGTTCGTCTAAAACGCAAAATAAATATCTCATGACTGTCGGCTTTCTTGAAATACTTACTTTCAAAACTTGAAATTCTAAATTGTTGCTTACCTATTTCAGCTCGTATGCACAAGCCGTCTTTGCCTCTAATCGGCTCGCACGTCTCGGGATTCACGCGAATGAGCGCCACTGGATGAAGGAATTTCGGTAATATCGATGGTATAAAACCAACTGCACCAACTTGATTGTCTACGTTCACTGTATATAAAGATTGGAAAAATTATATTTAAATACAGACATATTTTAAAATCGCGTGTATAGTGTGTAGAATTTTATCCATGTTTACCCATATTAGCATTGCCTTCACTCGATCCATAGACTTCCGTAATTTGCTCGATATTAAAGCGATCAACGAATTCTTGCCAGATCTGTGGTCTCATGCCATTTCCGACCATAAGTCGAATCGAATGAGCCTTGTCTTCTGATCGAGGAGGAGCCTTCAGTAAATATCGGCACATTTCACCGATATATTGCGCTAACTAAAAAAAAAACAGGTAATACTTCAATAACGTTAATATTTGTTAATTATGCTATATGTAGTACAGGTTCGCTTGTTAATTATTATACATGCGTGACATGTATATTAGTGACAATATATTAATTATAATAAATATATACATACATGTATATTAATAATAATAAATGTATATCGTAGAAAATACGTACTGTGCACTTATATTTTATACAATCAGTCCAATAAGCACTGACTGAGAATTTACTTCTCAAGACACTTGGAATACCCTTAGTGAGTGCACAACCCGTCCCTACTAGCCCGCCAGACATATGGTACAATGGAATAGGATTATATAGAATATCATTGTCTGCTCTCAATCCTAGCATACGATAAGTTGCTGTTGTAACCAGTAGATATCTGCCAAGAAATAGTTTTTCCATTTTTTTTCCATATTACAATAACTATATGCAATTTTTAAAAAACGGACACGTAACTCTCGTTTATTTGTACGAGACAACGAATTACGAGAAAGAAAGATACCGTTACGGCGAGAGCGAAATATCTTTTAATTCGACATTTTCGATAATTTTTAGATAAACTACATAAAAATAATCGATTAAAATTTCTTAACATTAAACAGCTTTTGAAGGCAACGACTGAGTCTCGCGTAAAGCGACTGGATCCGCATTAATCCGATTTGTAGCCGGTTGTAAGACTTCTATGACAAGATTATGAATGGTTCATTATACTCGCTACCGCGTCTACGATTTATGTACAACGTGAAATATTATAGAGCCTATGTGTAATTTAGACAGAGACGTCATTGATTTTATATTAAAATTAAAACGAGTAAGTAAGTTTCGGTGAACGTGATTGTCTCATACCTCGAGTTTGGCACTATAGCAACCTTTGGTAGACCAGTGGTACCGCTAGTATATATATACAACAGATCATCTTTATAACCAGGCTCGTTATCTATTACTGGCTGCTTCGTACTAGATTCCGCTAAAAGTTTATCTAAATCTCGGATATCTCCTTTACACCCTTCAAGATTACCACCGTGTTTGTACTTGGTAATCCCTTCGATACTATCCGAAATATCCTCAATTGCTGGGGGGAAAAAAAGCAATTAATTCGTCATCTGTTTAATTAGAAATATTCGTTAACGATGTAACATGTATATATATATATATATGTATATACCTGAGGAAAATTCATCGGTGTAAATGATGCTTTTCACTTTAGCGATAATAAGGCAATGGCTTAAACCTTGTTGACGCAAATTAGTATTAATGAGAGCAGTGATGACACCGATTTTTCCCAATCCGAGCCATGTTGCTACGTATTCTGGTTTGTTTAGCATCATAAGTGCAACAGCATCACCTTTCACATAGCCGGCTTGTTGAAAAACATTTGCTATTCGATTACTGTATTTTTCTATCTGTAAGAACATTCTGTAGTACAGTATTACACGATGCGACTCGAGCGAAGTCATATTGGAATCTTCGATAATTCCACTTTTATTTTTTATTTTTTTTTTGTAAGTACTCACGTCGTCGTTGGTCCAAGTTCGCCCTTCGAAAATGAAACACGGCTTGTTCGGGTAAAGACGCGCTCGTTCTCGGAAAATTTTCATTACCGTCGTATTGTTCCGTACGAAACTTTTCAAATCTCGATCGGCGTTCACATAGCGGCATAAAAATCTGTAAGGAAAGTGTCATCGATGAAAGTACAAGCCCTTCGCGCGAAGTTTTAACTAGTAGCTCGTTAAAGTAACGATTTTCAATATGTCCCATCGTCCAAGGGTTTGACGTTCCGATAAGTTTATTGCATAATAATATGTATACCGCGTCCTACTCGTTTGCTTTACGCCATTGACTTCCGCTCTACCGCGATTGAAACAGGTGTTTCTGAAATATTTACGCGAAGGACGAATCAAGCGGTGTGAAAAATAGAGTAACGCTGACGTTTCTACTTGCTAACTTGGTACTTTTTACGAAACAAGGAGTTTATAACAAATGGAAATTCGTCATTCTTGATTTTACAGACTCCAATATGTTCGATGTTCTCGCGATACATTATGCATGAACACGTGCAAGCAAAACAGGTGTACTTCGTGCTACACATTTCCGATTTTCGCGAGCATCTTTTTTTCTTCTTTAACACGTTGAATACCTTGAGGGTCGGTCGATTTTACAACTTGCATTTGAAACGTTTATATATNNNTTATTGATGTTTACAATAATGTAATCAACGGGACTGGAAGTTCGAAGTGTAATATAAAATATGTAATAGTGAATTTTTCCGTAACTCTATTTAATAAAAAAAAAAGGTAAATATCGTAATATTAAAATGACATATAGATTTGTGCAAAATCTATTGTGTCAGTGCAAAAGAAAAAAGAAAAGCAAATAGCATTATAATTTACCACGCTGAAAGAGACTCCCATAAAAAATGCGATGTTTGATCGATCATGACTAATGTTCAGAAGTTTTTGCGTAAAGTTTCCGTTGAACAAAACAACAACGAATGTAACGTACAAAAGTCGCAATTTAGTACATCGGTGAACTTTGGATTTCTACTTCACGTTTCATATCACTTTCAGAGACATCCGCGTGCCAGGCGCAGTAAATCTATTTTTATAACTAATCTCATTCATTTGAAGTGATACAAAATTTCGAAATATGTAGTATCGTGATCACGTTACGCAGTTACATTTCCTGTATGTACAAGAAAACAATGGTTTCTCATGGCATGCGCCGTACGTATGTATATGGAAGAAATAAAAGGGACGACAGAATAGCGAAGACGCACGTATGGTGCGTGGGCAGATGTTAGAATAAAAAAATAAATAAAAAATAAAAACAGAGGTCATCGGCAAAGATAGCCTTTAGCCTGTTTTCTTATCACATTATTTCCGATTAAATGAAACGCTTCGTTATGAAACTAAAAATATCACTTTAAAGTTCACCGCGAATCGATGCTATTTCCTACCTCTAGTGACATTACTTTTATTAAATTTTTAATGCCGCGCATAGGATATATCGTAACGTCTCTCTCTCTCATTAATCTAATAATCGTGAAGGAAGGGGGAGAAATCTAGGGAAACTGGTTTTATAAACTATGCGACTTCACGAATGTGTCACATTGAAAACGTGGATCGATAACATCCGAGTTGAAATGGCGAGACGGCATGATGTTTGATCGGTAGACTCTGAAATCGAGTTCAATTTGCCGCAGGGTGAAAAGGATTTTCGATTGTGAACGGCGAATTTTTTAATAAAATTCATTCTTTAGGGGTAGGATGATCGATCTTCGAGGGATAAGGGTGATAGGGAGGTGGTAAACTCACTTGATGTCCCTTGGCAGTGTCTTTAGGATGACGTAGATCCTCCGATGGAATTTGCAAATAGCTGGAATAAGGGTGGCAGCTAGAACAATCTGGATGACCTTTCCTAAGAAGCCGATTCTTGCTGTTACGCCGGTAGCCATTAAACCGACGATCGCAAATACGAGAAGGAATCTGATGTCCATTTTTAACTGGGTCACTTTATGTGCAAAGCGTACGGTTGTCTAATCGAGAGCCGCGCTCTACCTTATAAGCCACTGTGAATCGTCCCGCAATTGCAACGCCGTCCTAGCGGAGGGCTGCGATACTATTTTTCCTCAGGGGTGTCTTCCTGGGGGAACACTAGTTCTAACCACTGTTCACAGATCTTTCGAAATTTTCGCCGATGTGTTCCTCGTTGCCAATATCGTTTACGTAATGGGTTATAGTCCCCGCGACCATATTTATTAGCGAGGACTCCTCCCTCACTCTCCCTAAATTTTTCGTTTGTTCTGGATCTATGCTCGTGCCCTCTACTTATCGTTTATAAAGAGAGATATATGTATATGTATGTATGCATGTATACATGTGCATATCAACGTGCAGCCGAAACGTAAAAGCTTTTAACAATATTTCACTGTATCTATGTTTACTGAATTTTCCCCCTCCCCCTTATTTTACTGTTGAAATCAAATTCAGCTGAACGTACAAGAGAAATAAGTATATATGTATACGTTCGGCTTTTTATTTCTAAATAAAAAAATGGACCTCAAAGTTGATTGAATTAATTCTCTCGATACAAATAAGATAAAGATAATTAGGAGTATAA
This sequence comes from Odynerus spinipes, assembly GCA_032403825.1. Classification (NCBI taxonomy): domain Eukaryota; kingdom Metazoa; phylum Arthropoda; class Insecta; order Hymenoptera; family Vespidae; genus Odynerus; species Odynerus spinipes. The sequence goes on along the minus strand of JAIFRP010000006.1, from coordinate 668,850 downwards.
TTATTTACCGCAGATACAAAATAGAAAACTTTTATTCTAAAAAGTAACAAGTAACAAGTCAAAGTTTTCACCACATCATAATGCCATAAATAGACCGTAGTAAATACATCGTGACATCTTGTAAAAGAAAATTCTTTTAACCGAGCCTACGATCACGCCAGCAGTACATTACAATGATCTTTGCGAAAAAATTTTGAATTGCTGAAAGAAATAGTCACGCGAATCGTAGTACAGGAATGTTCACTTTCAATAATTTAGGAAAATATAAGCGTGCGATATAAGTGTCTCGTTTTGTCTATTGTGCTTCCCTCTCTATGATTCACAGTTTCCATACACAGACACGGGTAAACGGAGAACGAAGTATATTGTTTGTTGCAAAATACTTGATGTTGCAATATGACAACACAGATATGCGTCGACTACGCTATTCCTTTATACAACAAGATATATCGATTGTGTTACATATTAGTATGAAACATGATCATGAACGATGAAACTAACCGATGTACCGTCCGTAATCGATATAACAGATAAAAAATGTGAACTTAACTATTTGATCACCTGATTCAGTTTATTTTCTAATAAAATCTAAACAATCAATGTTATTATTATAATAACATAAATATATCAGAGACTACAATTTCCATGAATGGATCGGCATTCTCGATTTGTGCGATAAATAGTAAGCATAAATATGAAATACAGTCGAATCGACTCATTGTAGCGCGTAAAAGCAGTAAAGAGCATTATACCGCGTGTCCTATACATTTTGCAGAGGATATAACTCAACAAGCATTTTTCGCTATTATTTTTTTTAGAGATTTTAAAGTTTAACTTTTCCTCGATGAATTTCATCGAATATTTCTGGTGTTAACGGTTGATAACCAGTCTTCGAATCTAAATAGTATAATTTGTCTTGTATCCTCCTCGGATCGAAGCCCTCTTCTTGCAAATCTTTCTTCTTCAATTTAAACGTACCTGTAAAATTAAATCATTGAAAAATTTTCAATTATTATTTATTATTGCTATTTAAAACTTACCTGTGAGATCGACTTTCGACAATATTCTAATAAATTGGGGCCTAGCATAAAATGGAAGTTGTTCTTTAATATCGGCCGACAATTGATCTATATTCAATGTACCATATTCGTCATAAATTGCGGCCATACCAGCTCTTCCCTCAGCACCATGTACCTGAAATCACATTAATGTGTAAATATATTTTATATAAAATGTATTTTATATAAACAAAAATTTTATATGATTATTACCTCGACGCCATAAACTATACAATCTTTATAATTTACAAGATTGCTAATAATGCCTTCGACCTCGGAAGTCGATACATTTTCACCCTTCCATCTGAACGTGTCTCCCGTTCTATCTTTGAAATAGAGATATCCTAATTCATCCGCGACAAGAATATCACCTGAACATAGAAAATTCTCGTTAGTGTCAAACGAAAGTATATTTGAACATGATTAGAAGAAAAAAATAATAATACCAGATAAAAAGGCAGAATCGCCTTTAGTGAAAACGTCGTACACAACTTTGCTCTTCGATGCTTTTTGATCTACATATCCCAAAAATGCTCGAGTCGGATTGTTGGGTATAATTTTTCCAACGAAAACACCGGGTTCGTCTAAATGAAGGAAAAAGTAAGTTAGAAACTGTTAAAAAAGCAATTAGTTCTAATTAATCCGCTCTATTATAAGTCATAGTAATTTCTATAATTAAAAAGTATTTAAAATATAATTTGCGTTTAATTAATTCATCGTGAAACGTAACTTACCCGGGCCACAAACTTGACATAATCCTTTGGCATCCCTTATTGGTTCCCCTTCGGCATTCACTTTGATAATCGATATCGGATATACCGAAGGAATGATACGTGACATAAATCCTATCGCTCCGACTGTGTTATCGATGTTTACTATAAAAAAAAGGTGTGCGATAACATGGAATTCAAAACATATATTCCAATTGAAGCAAACCTCAAACATTAGTTTTTTAATCTTACCGATATTGGCATTGCCCTCTGTTGCGCCGTAGAATTCGACGACTTGAGGGATATTAAAACGTGTTACAAAATCACGCCATATTTGTGGTCTCAGTCCATTACCGAAAATCATTCTGAGATTATGTTGCCTATCTTCCGGCTTCGGTGGTACCGCTAAAATGTAACGACACATTTCTCCTATATATTGTGCAACCTATAAGGTAAAAAAAACCCTTTCGGTATACTCTCTTTCTAGTAGTATCAACGATCGTTAAAAATATTTTACCGTGCACTTGTATTTGTTGCAATCGTTGAAATAAGAGCTGGCTGAAAATTTCTTTCTAATTACGGTCGTATTCCCATTCAATAAAGATTGACCCACCGACATGACACCACCCGCGGTATGATACAAAGGCAATGGCGTATACAATATATCGGAAGAACGCATCGTGCCTATGGTACCAATGCCGGCGACAATGAATATGAATCTGAAATATGAATAATCATAGTTTAAGCCTGATCATACTCGACTACATTAGTTATGCGTTAGATTATCATTTTTCTCACCTAGAATTAGTGATTACAGCGGCTTTGGGAAGGCCAGTCGTTCCACTCGTATAAATATACAACAATTTATCGTGATAAGAACTTTTTTCTTGAGTTGCAGGCGGTAGCGAGGAAACGTCGGATAAGATGCTTATCAAATCTTTCGCCTTCAATCTTGAAGGTTCTGTCACTTGATTTCCATATCTATACAATGCTACATTTGCATTGAGCGAATTGGCAATGTCCGCGACGGCTGAAACATTAACGATCATGGTATAATTAAAACTTTTTTAGTTTTATACAACTTATGCAAATTTCTCTACGCGGTGTAGAATCTCTACCTTCGGATAAATCGGAGCTGTAGATTAACGCTTGACATTTTGCTATATCGATGCTATGCAAAAGAGATGACTTTCGAAGATTGGTATTAATGAGGGACGTAACAATGCCCAATTTGCTTAGTCCAAGCCAAATCGCGACATACTCCGGGCGATTTTCCATCAAGAGCGCAATGACGTCTCCCTTACGGTATCCATGCGTTTTAAACGTCGTCGCTATTTTATTGCTGAAGTCTTCCACCTGAGGATAAAAAAGTAGTGTTTTTATCGATACAACGAGGTGTGACATTAACGAATGACATAAAACGTGATCGTTCAACAAAGGTTACTCACTTGTTGGAACGTCCATTCTTGATCCTCGAAAATCAAGCAGGCTTTATTGGGATGTCGAGCAACGTGCTGCCGAAATACATCAGCAACGCTTCTATTTTTTCTCTCATGGCAGCGGATCACCCAAAGGAGCTTGGCGTACCTTAATAACGCTCTGAAGGGAAAAAAAGGTTCGATGTATAATAAACGATGCTGTATATGCGTGGCATGACTGTTTTACGTCACGAGTGTATATGTAAAATTATTCTACGATCTCCCAGGAGCATGTGTTACGTTATCGCGAGCAAAACAACAAAAGAATAATAAAAAGCCAACGTATTGTCGAAGCCAGGAGGAAAAACATCGAAAAGCGAATGTTATTTAAATTAGCGAGCGCGCGCGCGCGCGCGTCCACGTACCCGATCACTTTTTATGAAAAACTAACATCGTCCGATCGAATTCGATCCTCTTCGATTTCCGTGTAAATTCTCACGTTTCTACACTTCCATCATCTTGCCGATGGAGGATCTCGAACTCGTTTTCTACGTGTAAGCGATACGTATCTTACGTGATACCGCGATAGTACCGATGCAATGTCATTAAGTGGTTAATTGAACTCCACTCTTCATAGTCATATTCCATATACCATGATACATACGACGTGCCATGAAAAGTCGAAATTGTAAGTAACCATACCGTTATGCTGACCGAGTGGGTAAGCCGGCTAACGGTATACATACGAGAGATAGGAGTACAGTACGGTGAAAGAAGGAAGAAGGAAAGACGGTAAATAAAATCGTAAGGGAATTAATCATTGAAATTAACGTGCAAAAATAGGCCAATATATAACGTACTCGCATGGATAAGTATGCGTGACAAGCCGCGAGCGGATGAGTAAATGAAGCCAAAAAAAACAAAAAACAAAAAGATAAAGAAGAAAAAGAAAAAAAAACATAGGATGAACGGTGACCGTGTGGCAATGATAGGAAACATATATGCAAATACATTCCGATTGACGTAAAACGTTCAGGCATTCGCGAGTCATCGCGATAACGAATGCGTTCGGGATAGGAGAAGAAGAAGTATTTAGCGATATAAGGGAGAGAACGCTTATATGCCTACTCACTTGACATCACGAGGAAGTGTTCGTAGTGCTACGTAGCACCATCTGAAGCGACCACCAGCGACGAAGTATGCGACGATGACAACAACAAGGAGTTGAAGTAGGAACATGTGGCCCGCGTATAGTGCCAGGAACGCTAATGCGGCCACGAGAAACGCTATCAGGAGCATAATTAATGTTAGCCGGCGTAAAAAACGGGAGACTATCTGGCAACGGGCCGATGCGTTCGTACATCCGCCACGTGTGTCCCCTGTACCCTGAGCGGCAGGTAGCGTACCATCCACCGAATCTTCTTCTCCCTCTCCAAGATCGAGCACTACCTCGTTTGTACTCTGAACTGGCACCAGTGCCGCCGGCGTCATCGACGTTGCCTGCCTCAATGATTCCCCTCCTACTCTCGCATAGACCTTGCCCCTCTCTACGTCCTGCAATATGAGAAAGGGATTTTTCTTCTTCTCCTTTTTTTTTCATTTCTTCTTTTTCTTCTTTCCTTTTCCTCCTTCTCCTCCTTCTTCTCTCCACCTATCCTCCTTCCATTTTTTTATTTTTTATTTATCACTATTCCCTTTTCTCTTTTCCTCTCCGTTATACACGCTTATTACCGATGCGCCGTTTGACTACCGGTCTTCCTTCGATCGATGTGCTCACGATCGATCAATTTCGACATAGATAATTATTCGAAATTGATAAGCATACTTACTACGTAAATGCATAAAGATGATATTGCCTCGTTATATTTTGCTTTACCGTACCGATCATCGCCCCGATATTTATTTATCTTTTACCGTTCCGTTCCTTGGATCAGGCGCGATAATTGAAACTAAGTTGGAAGGATAAGCATTGATGCTTGTAATCTAACATCATTCGTTAATAGAGATGGACGCGGTAATAAATGCATCTGTCATTTTTTTCTTACTACTTTTTTCTCGTTCACTTCTCGCTCGATCTTTGACCAGTATTTAATTATACAACATGTTTTTATAAATATGTTAAAATGAATGCATATTTTATTGTACCTCGCGCATCATCGCGTTTTATACATATAAATTGAAACCAGCTCGTGCTTTCTTCACATTTTGCACGGTTGCATTCTGAAATATATAGAGAAACTTGTGTATCATACGCGAGCTCGCGTATTCGGGTAAACCGCATTGCCGCTGTTAAGTACTGTGAAATCGCAGGGAAGCTTGTAAGTGAAAGTTAAAACGATCGAAACGTTACGAGTTATCGTGGTAATACCGATAATGTTTGTATATTTTTCCGCACCCTACCGATTGCTCCGCTTTCTCCGTGTTTGACTGATTGTAAACGTGGTAAATAACGTACTTACGTATGTATAATATATCGTGCCGAATGTGAGATTCTTTTGCAAATTTCCCCCTTCGTGAAAGATAGACCAGTGTTTTTCAACCTTGTTTATCTCACAGCACACTTGAACCTATAATTAAACTTACGCGGTACGCTTAAATTATACCAATTATTATACGTACACTTATCGTGCTTTGGACTTCTTTCGAAAATAATTTAATTTAATGACCTTTTAAAATTTTCGCGGCATACTTAAGATACTCTCACTGTAGATCAGTGTGCCGCGGCACACCGATTGAAAATCACTGTCATAGGTTTTCCAAATTTTTCTTTCCGCGCGTAGGTTGTTCCATAATCATGCAAATTGCAGATGCGCACGTCATAACTACATAGGAAATGTGTCAGCTAGCATTGAATCGCAATGCTGCCTCGTGATTCGTCAATCAAAGTTCATTGGTGGTTGTTAAGCAGATCATCCAAAGGTAATATTTATGTACACATTCGTACGTTGTAACGTGTACATATATGTATATATATAAAAATATATACATATATGTATTCGATGCACGCATGCGTGACACACGAGACAATAAGATTAATAAAATTCGTTGAAAATCATTATTTGCAAATTGCTTAATTTTGTGTGCGCTAGATAAGAATAAAAATTTAGTTCTGGTAAAATACGTGCACGTACCTAATTGTAAGAACGATCGTATTAGTTAATGATGTTAAAGGCCGTTTAACGAACACGATCTCTAACGCACGTCGCATGTCTCGAATTCTTATCATGGTTTGTGATTGCGAGCATTCGCATTGTTAATGATTGCCCTCAAGTAAAAGTAGATGTGTTTATATAACAGGACTTTGCTCGTTCTACTCATTCATGCGTCTGTTCATTCATACATTCTATATGTCTATTTCTCCTTTTCTGTCTTTCCAATTTTTGTCGGTGTTATTATTTAGCGTAACATGCATCTATAACAACTATTATTTGTGTACAAATAAAGCTATCATTGGAGAATGAAAGTCACGTCAATGTTTACATGTTTTCATAACGAATGATCCATGTACTAACTAGACGGTAATACATAACACAGAATATAATCCATGGAAAATAACTTGTATTTTTTATAAAGCATTGAACCTAAATAATGCTACGTACCTTTTTATAATATCTTCTTTTCCATTTGCAAAAGAACACGGATAAAGATTTGTACCAAAGACAAGGCGATCATTGGAATAATATGATATTCTATGTTAAATCTAATAAAAAAATGTTAACTACGTAAATAACATGGAAGGTGAAATAAAAGGTGAAAATATGATTATAAATAAAGATACGGATTGATATAGTATACCTCGGAACAAAAGAAATAACATAGCACGATGCCACTTTATTATGGTTATTATAAAATGAGACATTCTCAAAAAGCCACCAAAGTTTTCCAAATATAATAAAATAAACGATCGTCAATTAACTCAATCTAGAATCATTAAAGAATAAAATGACAAATTAGAATAAGAAAATTTCAATAGCATAATGCAAGCCATTATCCCACGATCTTCACTTACCTAAGATTACAAATGTAACATGTAAACAAAGCAAGAAGGTTAACCTAAATTCTAGATGAACGGACAAGTGTCAAGGAGACAGAGCGCTCGCTATATAATTATCACAGAAAAAAGGATGCACTCACTCCATAAAAGACGGTGTCTATATAATTAAACGTTTGTTATCAAACTGGGTTACATATTTGCAAGTTGTACTTCATTTACAACCTGAAAAATACGAAAGTACACCGAATAAGCGCGAGCGTACATATGCGAAAGCTTCTTTATATTGACACGAAATCCGAAATTTTGATAACAAAGCTCTAATTCCATTTACCACCATTAGATGGTGCTACATTACTCGTCCCAATTTTTGTGTACTACTCTAAAAGGAAAAACTACGTGTTGTAACAGAACAAATTTTTAATTATATCATAGCTTACGAGTCCTTAAGTAGGCTTATGCTGTTTTCTTTGTTCAATAAAAAAAAACTACGATTGTTGGTTAATTTCGGTGCATGAAAAAATATAAATGATCGATAATACACGATATTTATAATTATGAGACCACATTTAACGAATCAATTTTGACTCGATGAACTTTCAAAGAAAAAACAGCGTATCGACTCATGCGGGCATGCGATTATTATCATCTCCGACTTCAACAAATAATAGGTCGAGAAAGCAAACATGAAAAGGCGCACAATCTCTCCTTTTATCCGCTTTCATCTCGCAGGAATACGCTGGAAAATCTTGAACGCTTGCTCTGTCCTCCTTGTTAATTGGAGAATACTTGCTTTCTTTTTTTCCTTTCCCTAACGGATTATAACGCCTGATATCCGTTTTCTAGCGACCTAAAGTAACAGTATGTCCGTCATAAAAATGGATTTAGAATGAATTTAGAAAAATTTCTTTCCGTTGTTCGTGATTCGTGAAATTGATATCAATCGATTCAAAATTGAACATGAAATACACATACGCATGCTTTTAAAAAAATGTGTGGGAAACATGAACCGTGAATCCTCTCGTTTGTACTGGTCAATTAATCGAATAATTTCTTACATCGAGAGAATCGTGATCGAGAGAATTATGCATTAATTGCTTTTATGCCTATTGCGTGCAAGATAAATTGATGTCTAGCCATAAATAGTCCACGCACGAACATAAATGACAGCGTTGATGACATAGGATTAAAATTCATTAGAAAAGTTTATCTGTATAGAACGAATAATTATCAAGAATATATTCAACACTATCCGATCGTACAATGTATGTAATTCTTCTTATTGTTTTTTTTTTTTTTAAAGATTTATGTTTCTTATAAGACCTCGTTTAAATGTAAGAATTTTCCCGAAACCGCGTATGGAATGTTATTCTATCTCTTCAAGGTCTTTTACATTTAAACGTAAAAGTCGCATCAACGGAGAAACTGAATATTTTCTCTCTTGTTTTTTAAAATATCCGCTATAATATTAAATCGCGATATAATTGTAATATGATCATCGACCCAATACTTACGCGATTTTTATCATCGATCACGCTCGATACGACGGTTGCGATGTTGTTCCCATTTCCGACGTTATTGACGGACATCTTCAAAATAACGCGTTAAAAAATAGATCCTCTTGAAGAATAATAAACACTAATAATTCGTAACAACGCGATATTAATCCCGTAATATCGTAATAATCGGCACTTTTTTTTGTACCGATCACGTTGCATCGCATCGGGTATTCTCGAACTTTAATTTTTGTTCTCACAGAAAGAGAGACGAAACGTTAAAAATTGAAAAGGTGTCGCATGAGGTCGAGTGAAAAATTTCAAATGAATTTCCAAGTGAACCGCGATCGAAGGAAACCGCGTTCTTTAAAGCGCTGGTACCATTAACATATTCATCCGAAAGAAAACTTTTCCTTTATCTTTTTCGCCGGTCAATTTTACGATTTGTTTCTTTTATTCCGGTACTTTACCGGGTATAAAAATATAAAATTACGGAGAAACACTTCGTCTACGTACGATTAAATTTCTTCCGGAGAAACTAGAGAAAATGGATGAAGAAAAAAAAGTAAAATACTCAAAAAGGGAGGAAGAGGAGGAAGAAGATAAAGAAAAAGAAGAATAACCAGTGGAAGAACGATCTTCTAAATAAGAGGAACCGGTATATACGAAGTTACGTGTATCGACTGTAAATCGTCTGTCACTGGACTAAAGAGAAAGAGCGTTACATGGAGCTACCACAGCGAAGTCTACGGCTGATCTCCCTCCTTCGTTTTATGAACACGGCATGGATACTACCTAATACCTGTACACCTTTCAGTCATTTCTTGCGATCATGCAACCTATGGTATAAACTCAACGGTAAATGGAACATACATACACACATATCTGTACGCGTGCCCGGATAAACGTACTGTACGTAAATTTTGTAAGTATTTGAATTCCTCGCCGCCATTTTCTCACCTTTCTCTTGACTCGCCATCATAGGAAAGGAAAGTACCGGCAGGTTGATCCCTTTAAACTGCGATGGCAGTTTATAAATGTCTCGATTGTAAATAAAAAAAAAAAAACATCCATTGATATTAGATAATATTATTAGATTTATGGTATATCCGTATTTTGTTATATACCAGTTAACCGTCTTTGTTGCCGGTATAAACATGAAAGAAACTCATGAATTATGGAATTCTCGCTTACTTAATTCAACGGAATATGATTGACTTATGGCCTTATTTTTATTATTTCCGTTGGATGTATCGTAGGTTTTTAAGTTATTGGCAATTAAGAATATATTTGAGCGTATACAATAATACAGGGGTATTGATTTTATAGCCAATGAGGATAACATTATTCTGACGCTCGATTAAAGAATTTTGTTAATCAATTCAGAGAGGTCATGGAATAATACATACGGCTAACTTTTAACATCGCGTAACTTTTTACGGACGAGGCATATGTTGTCAAGTTTTGATTCGTATAAAATGTATTTGTATCATTTTTGCTTTCTTTATACAAGTTATACAAGGAGACTGAACGATGTATTTATATTTTGTATCTTATATGTATATGTATGTGTGCATCCTTTTTTCAGCATGAATAAAACTGTAACACTCTATACAAAATAAAATTATGATGCAGTATTATTCTACTAAATATCCTGTTAAAATGTAACCACCTGTATCGCTTGTTAAAATATCTGGATGTGTCCTATCAGGCAGTACTTGGTACGAACGTAAGAAATTGGAGAACAGTCTTAAATTCACTACATTCTGTGTTTGCTTAAGAGCAACGTATGTCTCCTGTAGAGGTTCTCTATACACGTGAAAAATTACGAATGGTCTAGATGCACCAAGAAAAGGCATCAAAGACTTTATAATGTTTAAAGGGTGTTCTTTAGCTATAATAACTAAACCTCGAGCCTTAGAACCTTTTAATAGGTCTAAAGCATATTGCGTATCCATTAACCATTTTGGTTTCTTAATGGGCTCTGTTTCAATCGGCTCATCTAACTTTCGTTTTAAAGTTTGTACATTTTCTATTTTTTCTTCATTACTTTTATAATTCACAAGTTGACATTCGCTTGTATTAATAACAGTCTGTGAAGTTATATTAGATATATTGAGTATTCCATTCCTCGTAGCTTCATTCGTATCACCATCGATGAATTGACTAATTTTAGAAACTTCTGTATTATCTTCTACTTTAGCTTCCTGTTTATAATTATTACTAGAACTTAATGATATCTCATTATTTTCAAGTTGAGAAGTAGTAGGAGTAGATACCGTTCTACAAAGAGATATATCATTTAATAATGCAGATTCTCCTTGATAATATAATCTTAAAAAACTATAAATATTAACTGTTATATGTCTGTCTGTTTGTTCTTTGGGAAAATTCATTGCTTGAATAATAGCAAGCTGAGGTATATTCCCAGGATGCATGTTTATCAACACGCCTGTAGTATTTGCTCCAATTCTATGTAACATGGCTGCAGCAGGTAATCCCTGAGAACCACTGTCGTATAACATGTATAGACCATCCGACTGAACGTCGCTATACGATAACACTTGTGAAAGAGCATCCATTCTTAATCCTCCGATCCGTGTATGATCTTGTCTGAAGTATACTTCATGTAAGGATACTATTGTAGGTTTGCAAATGATTAAATATCGAAAATACTTTTTTTCCTTTTTCTTTATGTACTTTTCTTGAGAGTATTCAGTTTTTGCCGAGAAGGATTTACTGTTTTCTATAAGAGTACCGATTATTTCCTTGCCTGACTTTCCAGATTCTTGAAGTTGTAAAATTTCTTCCTTAGATAATTTTTGAGAAGTACCGTCGTCGGTGATGCAACGATTGTCTACACCACTCGATACAGTGTTTCTTAAATCATCCCACGATTCAGCTTCTTGTATAGCCTTTAAGGTAAAAGCTCTTTTATTACTTTTCGATGATATCATTTCAAAAGTAGTCCAATAGGGCTTTCCAATTATTTCTTGCATATCTACTTCATCCTTTCCTAACATTAATACTCCATTTGGTGAAACTTTGTATACTTTACTATATTTTTGTTTTTTCACTATCACATAACTCCCTGCTGTAACTACTTCGACGTCTTCGGTCTCGTCCATATTTTAGATTCTACAAATATTCTTTTTATTATAAAATCAATTTGTACACCAGTGATGATTGCATGTAGGACGTGTCAGTTTTAGGTTAAAGTATTAAACATGTGGTCATATGGAGTAAGGTAACTGACCCATGACACCTCACAAACTGTCTTACCACTTGTGATATTGAAACGTAAATGTAATTTATATTTTCATCCAAATTTATTATATAATTGTAAAAACGATTTTTTAATAATAATTCACTTGTATGCTTTAAAAATGTTATAACTTTTATATTTCATGAGAGTACAGAGCATAATAATCAAAATAAAAAATGAGACATTTGTTTCTAAATAAACGCAAGATGTTTCTCTTCCACCATAAATACATAAACTTAAAGAAATGTGCACACTAAGTGGATAATAGTATGGAACATTTCTATTTTTACAGCCATCAGTATAAAGATAACCTAACTGTACTCTGTAGTGTTCAATACACTTTTTTTCATAAACGTATTGTTATGTGCACTTCGAATCTATTATTTTAAATAATCTCATAAACAATAATGTAAATATTATTTATATATTTTTAAGAAAAATATGTAGCTACGTAATTGCGATATTTGTACTGTAATATAAATGTGCCAATTAATTTTTGTCAATTAATGAAACTGCTTTATCTTATATTAAAAATTATATTTTTTGCAGCAGATATAGAGAACAATGGTTTATTGTGCCGAATTTCAAGCAATTGTGCTTGCTGGTGGAAAGGGTTCTCGTATGACAGAACTCACAGATGGAAAACCAAAATGCTTGTTACCAATTGGAAATAAACCAATGATATGGTTTCCTCTTCAATTACTTGAACGTAGTGGATTTAAAGAATGTATTGTAGTAGTGTCTGAATCTATGAAAAATGATATATCATCGGCATTGGATAAATTAGATTTGAAAATGAAAATAGAAACTATAGGAATACCAGGTGCCGAAGATCTTGGTACTGCAGATTCTGTCAGGCTTATTCATGAAAAAATTCATACTGATATTTTGGTACTTTCCTGTGACTTGATTACGGACATCGATATCTCTGAAACTTTAAATCTCTATAGAAAACATAACGCAAGTATCACAGCACTGATGTTACCAACACTTAAGGTGCCAGATGATTTTATTACTCCAGGACCTAAAAATAAACAAAAGCCAGAAACAGATTTAATTGGAATAGATAATGAAACTGGACGTTTGATTTTTTTGGCATCTGCTTCAGATTTTGAAGAGACCATTGATATTTCTCACAAAATTCTCAAAAAACATACGAGTTTTACCATGCACTCAAAATTGTTGGATGCACATTTGTATATTATTAATAAATGGGTTTTGGACTTTCTAATGTTTAATAAGTAAGTAATTGTATAAATGAGAGTATAGATATCTTCTTTAAACCAGTATATTTACAACTTTATTTTCTAGGAGTTTTAGTACATTAAAAGGTGAACTACTTCCATATATTGTAAGCAAGCAATTATCAAAACCACCTAAACAAACTACAGAAGAAAAAAATACTTCCATGGTACAGGTAAACTTACAAGAAGATATATTTCGTTTTGCAGTTTCCAAACCATTAGATGAATTAATAAGAGGAATGTCTGCATATAATGATCATAGTACTGATCTAGAAGATGCTTATCACGGTGATATAATTCGTTGTTATGCACACATTGTGAACAAAGGATTTGGTTTAAGAACTAATACTATACAAACGTACCATCTTGCCAATTTAAAGGTATCTGTAATAATTTTTAAATACATATATATACACAATTTAGTAAGAATTTATTTAAAAATGCTGATATACTTCATTATAGATATCTGATTGGTGGGCTGGTAATATAAAATCTGGTATTTTCTTGAATACGTCCCCATCTGCAACTGTCAAAAGTACACAAATTCAAAATTGTAGCATAGATGAAAATACATGTATCGATGAGAAAACATCTCTCAAAACCAGTCACATTGGTCCTAACACAGTTGTTGAATCGAAAACCAGAATTTCAAATAGTATCATAATGGATAATGTGACTATAAAGCAAAGGTAAGACACATATCATTATGATATAATAGATACACAACTTGATTGGTACGTGTGCTAATAGTTAAAGTATTTCTACATATTTATAGGTGTGTGATACATAACAGCATATTATGTAACGGGTCTATCATCGAAGAGGATGCTGAACTAAAGGATTGCATAGTTGGTGATCAGCATGTTGTAACATCAGGCAGTCAACACTCCCGAGAAGTGCTAACTGAAGCTGATAGATTAATAGAGATATAAGGATTAAAATAATAAACATTGTTTTTGATATTTATACAAATAAAAGTTACATTTACGTTTATCATGATTTTTTCTATTTATAGAACGATAACGATTTACCTTTCAACGATATGTAACAGAATAAGAAATTATCAAAAAATTGCTACGAACTTTGTATAGATGGCACCTTAGAATACTTACCGACCATAGGTAAACGAAGTACTCCCCCTGTTGGTCTTTAGGATGAATCAATTTTTATTCTTATATTGCAGTAGTTTGATTGGTTGATACCGCTTAAAGACGGGAACGTATCGTTTTACAACATCTTCCCTCGCCTCTTTTGACGTGCTCCTTCGTGCAAGATGGTGAGCGTGTTTTCACGTGTTTTCAATCAATTTATTATATAGTAATCCTAAACAATCGCAGTGTTATTATATCATGAAATAATTGTGTAATTGTCATAGTAATTGGTTAACATAATAGTAATTGGCACAAAGTTCGACATAAAAACATTAATAGGTTTTGTTTCGTAGCCGAGGTTAACTCGCCGTAATATGTTTTGTTTGCGTATATAAAGATAAAAAATCACAAAACTAACTTGAGCATAGAAACTATCACAAATTTTTACTATGCTCTGCAATTAGAGTTTTATCTTTTATTGATTTTTTCTAATAATGATAATGTAATAAAAGTTAGGTTATGATTACTCAAAGTTGTTAATGATATTCACAGACGAAGGGTACATCCAGTTTTGGTAAGCGTCGCAATAAGACGCACACATTGTGTAGACGATGTGGTCGCAGCTCGTATCATATCCAAAAATCACAATGTGCACAGTGTGGATATCCTAAGAAGAAGATGAGGTCTTGTAAGTTGCACAGACTTTACATCATATTGAAGATATCTTAGCTACTCTTTGTAATGCTTACAATAGCATAGCGAGCAGTTTATGTACATTAATTGTATTATATTTTATAGACAACTGGTCGATCAAAGCGAAGAGGAGGAAGACTACCGGAACTGGTAGGATGCGTCATCTGAAGATCGTTCGCCGTAAATTCAAGTAAGTTCTAGTATCTGTGATCTCTATAAGTGAACTCTTAAAAGATTAAACATTAATATTTTTTACAAAATACTGACAAGAAAAGAAACATCGTTTATATTTCTTATACTTTTCAGGAACGGATTCAGGGAAGGTTTGCCAAAACCTAAAGCTGTCGCTGCTAAATGATACACAAGACATTCACCATTATGTTATTAAGCTACATAACTTTAACTTCTAATAAAACACGGAGTTTTGGAATGTATTGTAATTCAATTTTATATTCGAAACTCAATCATCCTTAATCTTAGATCAAGCGTTTTCTTCCACCGTAGTAAGTTGTAGATACGGTGGGCGATGGTACACCTTTCTACGTGCATAAATAAATAAACATTTACTGATAAACTCTGACGCATGCGTACGCATACAACATTGTTGCCGGTGAATTGGAAAAATGCCTGATACCAAAGAACATACGGGTACGCGCGAGTAGACGAAACGATTACGGTTTCGCCCCGTACTGCGCAAACGCGACGGCTCTTTTGACATCGGCCGCCTGTATATTTAAAGAGGTTTCGCCATTATAAAATGTCAGTAATACACGGAATTTGTTACACGATGGTAAGCTCTCTTGTCGGTACCATCGCACCGTTCACATAAAGCTGTAAGTGGTGGAAGACCAAAGTCGGAAGCTTTGGTCGCTCGTGGGAACACCAAAGCGCTAGTACCAAAAAGTTATGTTACTTAAAATCAAACAATTTCAACTGCATAAGCACCGAAGAATAAAGATCCGCGTGAACGTTAATGCATTTAAATAGCGATCTATTTTCAGTATCAAGGGTAATGAAAGAGGTATATTAATAAAACATATAGAGAAAGTCGTCCGCGTGATTTGTACTTCGGTATTTAATTCTTACTATACGTTCTGCACGCAGAACTTACTCAAGGATATATTATCCTGACGAATTGAATTTCGGGTAGACGCGAGGAAAGATCCGATCGTTGCGCGTTCGCTCGAACGATCTCAATTTTGACGATCATTTTTAATATCGTATACTGTATCCTCCGAGAGATATTCATCCGACAAATGCATATTCTGCGCAAATTATTCGGTAAGTACGTCTACGTTGTCTTACTGATAAAAGTAATATTCATAAAGTAACATTTTTCTATAAGATCGATATGATTATTAATAAAAATAATTTTAATTTACCTAACGACGTGAGCTTACTTTGTCAGGTAGATACCTACTTGTCACGAATACTGTCAGCTGCGGTGTGATGATGGCAGCTGGTGATTTGATACAACAACGTAGAGAACACTGGAGACGGTATCAATATTCCGACTATTTTTCGAGCGGCGGAACCGCTCGTGTAATTGCAGCATCGCCAGAAGAAGATGTCAAAGATACTCATGAAAAAGAGACTACAGATGTTACGGCATTATACGAACATAATTATGTTCGAACGAGAAACATGACATTAGTAGGTCTGATCCAAGGGCCTTTCCATCACTGTTTCTACGGTTTGCTCGAGAAGATAGCACCCGGAAAAGCAGCGAAGTCTGTTATAAAAAAGACTTTTCTCGATCAACTCATCGCGAGTCCCACGTGTCTCATTATTTTCTTCGGTGGTCTTGGTCTGATGGAGCGCGACGAAATCGAAGAAGCTTGCAGGGAGATAAAAGTGAAGCTGATCGATGCTTGGAAAGTATGTGGTTGTTTTCTTTTTTGTTTTGTTACGAAGTTTCTTTTACATACGTTTTTCTTTTTATGATCGCTTTCTTTTTATGATCGCTTCCTTTTTCTTTAGGTCGATTGTTGTTTCTGGCCACCCGCCCAGTGCGTAAACTTCTTGTTCGTCCCTCTTCAATACCGAGTACTCTATACAAATTTTATGACCATGGTGTACGATATTTTTCTATCTTATATCAAATACGTAAGTATTCTCGATAAGTGCACGAATTCTCTTGCAAATGGTTCGTGAAATTAAAGAGGTAAATTTTTCTTTGCAGGATGCTCACTATGATTGACAGGGAAGCGTGTATCAGTCGAGGAAGGAATTACATCTGTAAACAATTAAATTTATGAACTTATAATTGTGATATATTGTATACGTATATATATATATATGTACGTACTATAGAATAAGTTTTGATAAAGAATAATAAACGAGTTTTTCTTTACTCTTTCGTTTTGTTCTTTCTTAATCCCACGCTTTTATCTTACCATTGATAACGGGGAAAAATTGAAAGGGGGCTTATGAAGTCGCGGAAGTAACGTTACCGTTTCGATTTAACCACGATTAGTTTTCTTCCATTTATATCGAGATACGGTGATCCTTATCATAATTTGTCGAATTAAAATACCCGAAGCTGTTGAGAAGCGTCGTCGCGTTTATCGATGGTCAGCCATCTGACGATGCACGGTGCATTCGTTTACAATGTATATGTGCATCTCTTACGAGAAATTGACAAATTTCTTATCTTCGTCGGCGATCATTTATTAAGAGTAGGGATGTTATTTATGCCGTTCGTAGCTTTGTTTGACATTTGGCGACAGGAAGATTATAGAATTCCGTAAGCCGCCAGTCGCCGTCTAGCAAATATGATTATTGACAATGTATGCATAAACACAAACAATAAATTCAACGTTGCGCAACATGTCCCATATCAAGATTATACAAAGTCTATAAACGCATCTCTTGATCGGACTGCAAACTAAGAAATGACGCGTAGTACTAAAAAAAGAAATAGTATCGTATTTATAAAAACAAAATAGAAATTTATTCTTTATTCTATCGTGTCTATCGTTTTGGTTTTCGAATTAAGAAATAGTCGAATAATAACTGTTTTTTTAACGCGTTAAGCGACGAGCCGATTTTGTATAATCCCATGTATTCGTCTAATCCCTAATATTGTCTATAATTATTATCGGAATAAAAATACGAAGAATTCGTTATAAT
Organism: Odynerus spinipes; assembly: GCA_032403825.1. Lineage (NCBI taxonomy): Eukaryota > Metazoa > Arthropoda > Insecta > Hymenoptera > Vespidae > Odynerus > Odynerus spinipes. The sequence goes on along the minus strand of JAIFRP010000006.1, from coordinate 650,752 downwards.
ATTTTTTATATTAGTTCTTATTATTTTTACAATTAATAGTTATATGATCGTAAGCGTAAAGGAATAAAATTTATAAATATTTCAAGCGCAATCTATAAATTCGAATGTCAGCGGTGATCGCCATGGTACTCAACGCGTTAAAAAAAAAAAAAGAAATACAAACGAAACTACGATGGATAAGTAATGAATTTGGAGTGTTTAATTTTTTTTAAATTTAATTTAAAAGATTCGAAATTTAACATGAAATCCGCCATACGTGTCCTAGGTCCTTTTCCACGCGTTCCATGAATTCGAATCGAAGGAACACGGAGCGCGCTCTCGGCGATTTACAATCATAAACCGTGGTTTGCTTTGTACTTATCGTTCGAGCATGGCTTTATTATGATTTTTGAGCGCCAGGTGGCCGCGTTTTTGCTGGCCATTCGTCGTGTATAGCTGTGTAATACGTTGAGCGCCATTGCATCGATAAATGTCACGAGGGTAGGTCCGAACTTCGAAAGTCGTTTTTCGCGCGATAATAAAGTCACGTTGTTGTAAGTTAGAGCGCGACATGTCAACTAAGCGTAAAAATGCGACGGTGAAGAAGGGCCGCGCGAAATCGAGGAAAGTCGAGTACGACGAGGAGGATATTTCGAGCGAGCACGAGTCAGATGTAGAGGACGCCGAGACTGGCACTAATGTCGACGGTGAGGACGCTGCCGAAGACGATCTTACCGATGTCTCCAGTATACCTGAGCTGCCATCGCCAGAGGTGACCACTACTTGCTTTTTTCTCATCTCAGTATTTACCTCAGGTATACAAGTATTGATGGTGATCCGAGGGAGAAACCAGTCGTACCGATGGTAATGAGCCTGGCGGTCACTACGTGACGATATTTCTCTGGTCATGAATATGAATAGCAGCCTGAGGAAGATCCTGCGGCATCGCATACACATGTAATATTTCAGATCCATGCTATGCAAGCTTTATGCAAACTCTTATATACATATTCGCATTGGATTCTGAAAAGCAATGGCACGTAATAATAACATAATCACTGATAATACGCTCCTATTGACCATGTTACAGGGAGGCTGGGGTAAACCTGGCACGTTACTCATGTGTGGTCTGACAAATTGGGAAATGGCAGGGCGTAAAGCACCACCGAAATCTCTCAAGACCAATGTAGGACGAAGTTTATGGACTCCGCATACTTTTAAGAATTTGAACGGTGCACGAGTGAGATTGATAGCTTCTGGGCCATCGGCGTCGCATAATATTGTTGTTACGGAGGATAATAGATGCTTGGCTTTTGGTAAAAATGACAAAGGTAAATAGATGATCGTATTTTTACGATTTGTCTCCATATTACAAATATTTTTCCTGCTTGTCCGCAGAGTTTTCCATAGCGCTGGATTAGCAGGATGTTTTTACATAAGATATGAACATTATTTCAGGACTTTGAGTATCTATTAGGCATCCTTGTAAATATATTTATCGTTATAATATGTTTGTTATAATTTTACAGCAAAAGAGTCAAAGCTTAATTTCATACAAAATTCTTGAAAATAATTAGTGTCGTCGATCGATTGTAGGTCAACTGGGTGTCGGTGATACAAAGCGTCGGGATGAACCAACAGAAGTAGAGGCATTAAAGGGACACACGATTATAGCGGCGTCTTGCGGTCGAAATCATACACTTTTCTTAACCAGTCGTGGTTTAGTATTTGGTGCCGGAGACAATAAATTAGGACAGTGTGGTGTTGGAAAATCTGACCACTGCATTGTTAAAGCTACGAAAGTAAAATATTCTGGACCTCCTATAGTAAAAGTAGGATGCGGGGCAGAGTTCTCTATGATCTTAGATATTAAGGGTGGCTTACACTCCTTCGGATGTCCAGAATATGGAGTATTAGGTCATAATACAGATGGAAAATATTTTGTAACAAATACAAAGATGGCGTTTCACTTTGAGAAAGTGCCTAAGCGAATTGTTTTATATGTAGAAAGAGGTAAAGATGGCCACGTTACGCCGTTAGACCGTGTTGAAATTACAGACTTCAGTTGTGGTCACTATCATACAGTTGCTATCGATAGTAAAAATCGTGCTTTTTCATGGGGATTCGGAGGAATCGGTCGATTAGGCCATAACGAGCAAAGAGACGAATTAGTACCACGTTTAATTAAATTTCTTGAACCACCTAACAGAGGTGTTAGGACCGTCGCCTGTGGTAGTACTTACAGTATTGCAATTAATGTTCATGGTACAGCGCTTATGTTTGGACAGACGAAACGTACAGGAGAAGCTAATATGTATCCAAAACCTATTCAGGATTTGTCAGGCTGGGAAATCAGATGTATTGGATGTTCGCAAAGTAGTATAGTAGTAGCTGCAGATGATTCTGTGATTGCTTGGGGTGGCAGTCCTACATTTGGAGAATTGGTAAGTAATGTTTTATGAGAAACAAAAGTCTAAATATTATGTTCGCGTGTTAAAAATATTATACAATACTTATAGGGTTTTGGAGAAATGCGTAAGTCGTCGACCACTCCAATGGAAGTAAAAGCTCTGGAAGGTTTATATATTACAGCAGTCACTTGCGGTGTCTCTCATACGTTAATGATCTGCCGAGACGATTCCGAAGAGGAAAAAGCTAAAATTAATAAACTTCCAGTATATTCGGTTTAATTATTAGATAATTCCTTAAATTTATAAACACATGGGATACAGTGATTACCACATCTTTGAGAACAAAAAATTGAAAAGAATGTTTTAATTCTAAATAAAGTGTAATCATGTCCCAACAAACAAAGTCAGCCTAACATCAGGGATGCATTGTAAAAAGATGTAAGCTACCTTTGCTTGGGTCCAGAAACAGTTGCAGCATAAAAATGCTAATTTCCTTGAAAAGAGTCTTAGCAGACTGCAAAATACGTCCATATAAAACATAGATTTAGCTTTACTCTACTTTGTACTTCCAGTTTTTACTTAATATGTAAATGACAGTTCATCTGTAATAGTAATCCCTTTCTGTTAGTAGCTCAGGATATAGACCAAACAGATAGATGCAAAAAATATATTTTGATACGTTGCTATTTTATTGGAGTTCGCTGTAATTTTAACCACAGTGAAAGTGATTATTTGTATGAGAAAAAGTGCTGGGAACTGGAAATTGTTGAGAAGTTTTTATTTCTATCATTCTTGTAGTGAATTTATATGAACGTATAATCTATACCATTGATTCATTACAGTAGTACCTGAATCATTGCATCCATAGAAATTTTTATATTATATAAGTACAATAATACATGACATATAAATAAATAAAAATAACACTCATGTTCAATGATTTATAAACGATATGTTAACAATTTAATATTTATAGAACATGGCCAATAATTTTATTTTATTTTAGCGCATAAGAAATGATACTTCCTCGAAACCAGCATTGTTTGTCATACTTTAACGTATGAAAATTAATTTTCTGTTATACACATACAGGAAGTAAAGTTTCAGTGAACATTATATATTGTTGGCTATTGTATTATTATGCAAGGCATTCCAGGATTTAATTACCACAATTGCAAGTATCTGGAATTCCTTGTATCTCATCTCTATGCAAACTATTTAAGATTATCCACCTTATTATTATAAGAATTCGAAAGTAAAATAATATTGATTTAAGAACACTCATTTTCTGACTGTAACACAAGACAAATAACTTATACAACTTAGTTTATATTTTACACAATGAGTTGTAAAAAAGAACACTGCCAGAATGTGTTTAAACATTTTTTTATTGTGACGTCCGATATTTTTAATCATTCCATTTTGTTTTATGTAATACTCTTATGCAAATTTTGCACTAAAACAAACTTGTTCTAATAAATTTGTAACAAATGTACAAGTGTAATTGTCAAATAAATGAAATTTTTAAGAAAGTCTATACATTGCACGTTTTTCTACAGTAATTTTTTTATTAAAGTGTTTTATCAATTTGTATGTGATTATAGCTGTGAATCAATATAATCCAAGACATCTTTCACACATGGTTGTGGTACATTATCATATTTCCAATGTAGTAATTGATATGACATATAGTGTAATGGATCTGATGGGCTGTAGTTTAAAACACTGGTTAATGCCCAAATGAGTGCCAATACTTTGTTGTGCCTGTATTTATACATTATAATATAGGTCATGTAATAATGATCATAGTAAACAATCTTTTATATCATAAATTTTACGTACGTGAGTTTCGATGCTTCTAGATGCGCATAGCAGGAACAAGTAAATGGTTTATGAACACAAGACACTTCCGTTGTTGTGGAACTGCTGGAAAGAAGTTTTTGTTCACTTGAAGCACACAAGCAGGGATCTTCTTCAAATTCTGTTTCACTGGATGCAACATCAGTTTCTGTCATATCTTTTGATATTGAAGACATTTATATTAATAAAATTAAGTAGTGTTCTTGTAATACCAATAGTTTCTTTTTATATATACTCCAATGAATTTGTGGATACAATAAAGAAATTTATATACAATGTATTTATATTAACATATATTAATAATGATAATTACAAACTTCAAAGAGCAAGTCATAAAAAATTGAACATCATCTGTATACCTATCTGATAGTCAGATGAATGTAATAATTGACCATCTATTCATATTATTACAAAATTGTATATCCTTATTATCAAAATATTAAAAATGCATAGTAACCTGATCATATGTACCAACATAATATTACAGTAGCGTATAATATACATTGAAAATGCTTTATTTACAAATAAGTTACAATAGATTTGTGTATAAGACAATTACCATATATTTATCCTGAATTCCTTTTGTATATTTCCACTTATTCTTAATTATTGGATCAGTATATCTCTATAAAGTATGTGCATCATGTGTTAAAATAAAATCAAGTAAAACGAATTACTTAAAAAAATTGTATGCAAGTGCATAAATATGTGCTTATATATACATACATATTTTATATATATTACATATTGAATTTTATATAAGTATATAAATATAATAAAGCAAAATACTATCAAAAATAATTATATACTTGTGACCAAAAAATCTTCAATATCATAGCAAAATGTATGGTGGAAACTGAATTGAATTAAAAAGCTATTCGTATCCAAATAGCACATTCATAGATGACATGTATGTACAACTATAAATTTATGGTGTTTCCTGAAATCTCCATTTAATTATATCATTTGCTAATAATGTATGTTTTTTTTCTTGTCTAATATGCTTGAGCACGCAATATATTTCTAACAATGATTCTCAATATCAGATATTCATTGCAACTTGTTCTAGTTGTTTAATGAACAACATATCATACAGTAGGCGGTATTTTTATAATCATCACTGAAGTAATTTTTTTTATCACAGCCACTTAGATTAAACTACAGTAACAACGTGAATATTCATTGTGTGGTTCATAATCTTCCGTTAATTGTAAGCCTCTTTTTCCCATTCGATATCTTGCACCACTCATATTGCCATTATCAATGTATTTTGGGGAATGAGTGTCCCATAAACCAGGAGTTTGTAATATCTATTTATGCATAATGTTCAGCATTAACAATTAAGTTTTCACTGTTAGATATATAAAACTTTCTAAGATTTACCTTTTGAACGAGCTCCTCGAAACAGCACTTTACTCCGTCTGCTGTTTTAGCGCTACTTTCAATATAGAGAGATTGATGTCTTCTAGCAAATTGTAAACCCTCTTCCGTGCTTACTGCTCTATTAGGTAAATCTATCTTATTACCTACTATCATTTTAACGATATCTGTTTTATTACAGTATGTGTTTAATTCATTAAGCCATGTATCTAGTTTTAAAAACGTGCTTCTATTTGTAACATCGTATACTAAAATAGCTCCTTGTCCATCTCTGTAATAGCTCGGTGTTAAAGTACGAAATCGTTCTTGTCCTGCAGTATCCTGTATAACATACGAGAAATAAAAAAAATTTTACCACATATATATATTTACAAAATAAATATAATAAAACAATATGAATCAGGTAACTAACCCAGATAGCAAGTTTTACTATACTACCATCAATCGTGATTTGTTTGGTCTTATAATCCATGCCAACTGTACTTCGCAAATTTTCCGAGAATTCATCTTCTGTGAACCTCAAAAGTATGCTAAAAAAAAGAATTGTTCTATTATAAACTCACGTTACTCCAGGTCAACTATATCACAAGATAGTACATTGTATGATAGGAAACGAATGACAATACAAAGTAACGATTATCAAGTCTTGAATATATCTACCTTGACTTTCCCACGTTAGATTCTCCTATCATAAGAAGTTTTAATACTGTTAAAATCTCTTCTTGATCCATGTTGTGATCATCCATGATCCTCTCGACTTTATTCTACCCTCCAATGTTTTCGTCGTATATTCTTCTTTACGAACCTCTTTTACGGTGGACGTTTGATAATTTAATAACAAATATATCTTCCCCTCATAAGTTTTAATTGTCAACAACCCAAACGTCACGAATTAACATACGATGACACACACGGCCGTGACTGCAGAAAACAGAAACTCCTGCGTGATAAAGATCGTAGTAGCTTCATAAATTTTCCTTTAGATGTCGTAAGCATCATTTTCCGCATCTCAAAAGCTTCTGACTTCTGACTACTTTCTGGCTTCTTGTACGCAAAGCTCTTTGTACAGTACTTAGTTCTTTGTAATTATCGTCTAATCTTTTGGAATCGTTATAATTTTTATTTAAATTAATTCATGAATGAGTTTTTTTTTATAAACAATTATTGTATTATTTTAACTGGAGACTTAAGAAAATATCTATAATAATTGTCGTTACATTTTCATTGAAACAAATGTAGTACATACTAAATTATCTTTAAAGCTTTGCTGCCGCTTTTCGTACGTTGTCACGCTAAAACGAAAAGTAAAAGATTCATCGCAACATAAGTTTCTCTGTTCTTAAAAAAAAAGTACATATCCTTTAAACGAGCTTATTAATTTTTTTTTTAATTAAATAAGAAGTCAACTAACACGAGATGGTAATTCCAAGAGTGATATTCTATTTCATTTTTACTGGTGTGGTATCCGTAGCAGAGAGAATATGGCGCCAGTATTTCTAACCTACCAAATTCGGTATTCGCATTATCGCACGTCGAAAGATGACGTTTGCAATTCATATTACAGGCGGCGTGATGGCAATTAATAAATATTTCTGTCACGAAGTATAATGCATGATGAAATCTATAATCTATAAATAAAACATCGAGGAACGTCGATTCTACGAAAAGTTGAATTTTTCGTAAAAAACGGCACGATATGTAATCTATTCTGAGATCGAGATTTTCTACGTATCGTCAGCGTGATTTCTAATCCGGGTCGATCGTAAATCTAGAAAGGAAATAGATATCCTGGATGCGGATGTTAAAAAGTATCAAGGAAAAGTACGAGAGAGTATACGCCTTATCTAAAATAAGGTACAGAAGTGCGGGTTGATTGCAAGGATAAAGATGGCCGCGCAAGGCTGCCATGAAGGGAGTGCGTCGCTCGTGCTCGTGGAAATGGGACGTTGCAACATCGAAGTGTCATTGTTGTTCTTATGAAGTGTCACGGAGTGACGTGAAGTGATTCTCAGTGAACGAATTGAAGAACAATCGTTCGAAATGGCATCCGACGGGTAAAATAAAAAAAAGTCTATGATTTAAGTGAAACGATAGTTAGAACGATAATGTATGGTTTGGCCGATGGTTTGCAGATCGATAGTGAATTTTTACCAGTGACCCGTCCCAGTTTTCACCGAGGACAGGTTTTTCGTGTTCTACGATGCAACTTAGTTTTCCTGTTTCTCACGATTCTAGGAGAAATTGGGCGGGTCCCGTGATTTTCTATTGTTTTACATTTCATTTTTATACCCGCTTCGCGCATTGTTATCTTTCCCCTTTTTCTCTCTCACGATCGCGCTTTCATTTTTTGGAGTATACGCTCGATCTACGCGCGAATGACTCTCCGCGGCCTATTTTAGCCAATTAAACGGATAACATGACATCAGACGGTTACTTGTAATGCCACCAGCATTCCTATCAATTTATGATTTTAACAATAGTGAACGAATGCCTTTCTCGTATTTTTTTGCATTTCTCTCTTATATCTTTCGTTAAATTAATAAAGGTACTATCGATCAATTATGACTGTACTCAAATTTGTTTCTTATACATAATTCTAACATAATTCATCTTTCATTCTGAAAGATGAATCCGAATCTTACTCTTATCCGAATTTTTATATCGATACAGTCATGATTAGGTTATATTCCATTTAAGAAATTCACATTGTGCAATATAAATGAGATATTTTAATCACGAACAATTGCAGTAGGATGGAATGGGTTGAGATCATAGAGCCACGTACGAAGGAGCATATGTATGCTAATCTCACTACCGGAGAATGCGTATGGGATCCACCGCCTGGAGTACCTGTGTAAGAAATGATTATTTTTTGCAATAATGAATTTGTAATATTTTGATATTAACTATCTTTTATAAGCTGATTCTTATGAATTTGTACAGGAAAAAGACAGATAATAATCAATGGTGGGAATTATTTGATCAAAATACATCAAGGTTTTATTATTACAATGCCACGTCCCAAAAAACTGTCTGGCACCGCCCAACCGATTGCGACATTATACCCTTAGCAAAGCTTCAGGTGAATAGTAATTTTACTGTTTCAATGTTATTTCACACTTTTTAAAAATATATTTTTTTTTTTGAAATGTAGTATTTTCAAACTGTTGCATGTAAATCTGCAAAAGTATCCTTGATTTTAGACATTAAAGCAGAACACAGAGCCAGCCGGTAGTAGCGCAGGCGATATCCACAAAAATGCAGAGCCAAGAAAAAAAGAGTCTGTGTCTACGCAAACACAAACACCTACCGTTGGTTGTTCGATGCGTTTCAATCACCAAAACAATCCTAATTTATCAGTTACATTGGTAAGGATAATATTAGTAGAAATATTACTTTATGAAACAAAGGATTTAATATCTCAATTTTTTTTTTAATTTTCTTAGCAAGTGGGTAGCGGCAGTAAATCTAGAACATCTGGCATCGGCGCGGATATGCAAACATCTCCTCCATCTCCATCCCCTTCCTCGAGACGACACCATCATCACCACCATCACCACCACAATAATCGGCACCATAGACATCATGAAGTACCCGCGACTCGACGACAGCATAATCATTCGCAAGATTCTGGTCGATCCAGTGACAGTTCCGTCTCCCATAGTCGTACATCCTTAGAATCAACGGGGTATCGTTTGTTAGATTCACCACATCGTCATCACCATCGTTCCGCGGTCCAGCCTCCTGCAACACATGCCCAGTCCTCGCCTAGGCAGCATAGCGGCACGCTAGAAGGTAGATGTCACAAAAGTGGAACTCTAGAAAGCGTGAAAAACCAAAAATCTATACCATTGGGTGAACCTCCACCATTGGGATTATCTCTTTCAACTAGTACCCCACTCTTCAAGAAAAAAACTTTCGTAGATACGCAACGCGAGGGTAGAGTAGGAAACTTGGATCTTGAAAAGAACAAAAATGGTAAGACTTTAATAATACTTTACCAGATGAGTCATTTTATCAAATGAGTCATCTTATCATCAAATATTTCTTACAATTTAGGTAAGGAAAGTAGTAGAGGCTCGTACGGTCCCGAGCCGAGTACATCTCCATATAGAGATTCGCTAATGGAATCAAGAGTATTTAGGCAAGAAATGCCGCCATATCGTCCGCCAGAAGTTCAATTAAGTCATAGCTATAAAACGCAAGGAGAAAAATATGGTTCCTTGGTAGAAAGTGGTAACCGCTTTCTTAGGGAAAGAGATTGGGAACTGCATCAGAGAGAAAGAGTAAATAGTTTGGACAAATCTAATACTTCTGCCTTTTATCCAAGTTCCATGCATCCGCGGAATATGAATAAGCAAGATCCTACAGGTAGTATAGGTAAAAGACATCATGGATGTTCCGCGTCGTTGTCGGAAGCAAATGTTCGTGATATGTATGGAGCAATGCTAGCAGAGAGAAACGATCCATCCAAGAGTCTAGTGCGAGGCACAGGAATCGTTGGAAATGTAAAGCAAAGAAGCATGGAAGTGTCCGAGAGAGAAAGAGAACGAGATCGTGACAGAGAGAAAGAATATAGAAGAAATACAGCGTGCAATAATTCTCTCGACTGTAAGTAACAAGTTTGTAATTTTATTATTAAACATGACTCTCGTGAGAATCATCAGAGACACTGACGATTCGTTTACAGGCACATCGCAACCTTTGGCTCGTAGTTATAGTTTCGTGCAGCAGCAAAAACTGCAGCAATTGCACCAAC
>JAIFRP010000006.1:562788-575359 GCA_032403825.1 Odynerus spinipes | reverse complement strand
TTCTTTTTCGCAATTTTTATCTCGTAGCTATCGTCCTTCCTTTGAAACGAATTTTGGGGAACAGCTTTGGCGGATAAACGATTTCGTTTTCGAATGGTTTATAAAACAGAAAATGCATCCTTCTTTTTTCCCCTTCGGTTTTTTTCGATCGTTTCTATTTTACGACGGATCGAATTCGCGAAAAAAGAAGATCGACGAAGAATTTACGAGGGTAATATCATTTTTACTCGATCCAACACTCACGTTTTCTAAGGTATATCTAAGAATACCATGAGAGATGATCACGATAGAGAAGGTAACACGCGCAACTTAACGTAATGATTCGCGAGATAGAAACACGACTTACGTCCTGCTTTTTTCTCGACTATTTTTCCTCCTGGCTGGTTCTCTCTCTCTTTCTATTTCTCTTTCTTTCTCTTTCTCTTTTTTTTCATTCTTATTTGAATCGTAAACCAGGAAAATCCATCAACGAGGCTGACGTGCCCCGCAGATGATCTCTCGCGTATGAACGCATGTATTTGCGTAGGTACGTACCTGTCCGATTCAATCCTGATATTATGCGTTACGTGCACGATGAGAGCCTCGGGCATCGAGCGCATGTTAGTTTCTCAGATCGAGCGTCTTATTGTCCGCAGCTGAGAATCCACAAAGAGCATAAGAGAGAGAGAGAGAGAGAGAGAGAGAGAGAGAGAGAGAGAGAGAGAACGAGAACGTTTCTCTCACATTATTTCACGATTAATATTCCTGCGTGAAATGTCTCTTCTCGTTTACCGTAGAGCAGCGTTCGAAACAAACGGATTTCCACTTGGAATACCTTCTCGATTAAATTCTCGGTAGAGCAAAATCTAATAGGTTTGAAGCAATGCCTTTGGAAACTGATTGTTATAATTTGGAAAAGTTTTTCCGATGATTATGATAGCGATATGTGAACAACGTTATAAAAATTATAATATCATTATGAAATTAATATAATTCTTTCAAGTGATATTCGTTGGTCGTTACGGAATTTTTACATGCTACCGGGGAAGAAAATAAGGTAGAAATCGATCGGTGGATTCGATATTTCTTAGAAAAAATAGACAGCAGATGTATACGGAAATAAATGAACGTGGTGATAATTATGCCGGTATGAAAAAAGAATTTTTCATTTTTTCTACCAGTAGAAGGTTCGGTTCTATTTAAATCATTCTTTTTTACTAATCACTTACCACTTATTTCCAGTCTGTGAGAGTTCATCGTTCGACCGATCGAAATTTCGTCGCGCGTTTTGTTCTTTCTTTTTCTCTCTCTCTCTCTCTCTCTCTCTCCTCTTTTTAATTCCACTTGGCATGCAGAGCAAAAGCCGCGACAATTAACCTCTCTTCCACATCGAGCATCCGCGAACGCAGCCGCGCGAATAAATACGCGCATCGGTTCCACAGAGAAGGAAGGAGAACTACTGACTTGTAGAACGAGTCGCGCGAATTCATCCGCCCGAACGCTCCAACTTTTTTTTTATCTTCCGTGAATCCTACTTAATGGATCACGCTCGTTGTCTCGATTAAAGAATACAAAGGAAACTTTGTCGAAGTAAAATTATTTCCTTTACAATTCTGATGAAATAAAAAAAATCGATCGATTTTCGCTGCGATAAAATTGAAAACGAATACGCGATAAACAATTTGGTCCTTTCCTCTTTAAACAAAAATCGACTGTTGAACGATCGAAAAAATATCTATAATGTCGATATTAGTTTCAAAAAGTTGTCCATTTCACTGAAAATCAGATTTCGCTTTTCTCGAACATATTGAATATCCTTCTCCCGTTATCTCTCTCGTATAGGTCTCTAGGCGAGTACCTTTAACTTCTAATCTTGACCATATTCATGCATCTGCTTCCCGCTAACTTTGTAATAAATATTTTAGCGTGTGTACCGGGCGTAGAGGATACGTAAGACCAAGAATTTCGTATGCATTTATACGGTAAGGGAATGGGAAAGAGAGAGGGAGGGAGAGAGAGAGAGAGAGAGGAAGAGGATGGTAATCCTGTCTCTCGGCATCCTACGCCGTTGGTGGTCTCGGTCAAATATGGAGTAGGCGTGAATCTTAAGACCGAATTAGAGGTGTGGATGTGAGATTAGAGGAAAGTCTATGAAAACAGTCTCTCTTCCTCTCTCTCTCTCTCTCTCTCTCTTATTCAGTGTCTCTCTTGAGTCGAGCGAGAACCTTGAAATATTCATTTTCTCATATCGAAGAAGGTTCACATCTGCGGCCCGAAAGCCGTGCCGCGTTCGCTAAGTTCCTTACATCGCCCATCCACCGACTCTCCCGGTCTCTCTTCTTCTCTCGTCATGGGGATACAACAGATTATGCGGTAATGCCATAACCCTCGTCTCTAGACCGACTTTGCCGCGTTGCTAAGACGTCAGACGGCGGCCTTGGGAGGTAGCTTCGCTTACCAATTAATCGAATTTTGGATGTCTACGGGCATCACCGCGGTACTCCTCATTCTACTCGAACATTCACCAGCCACGCCCTCTGTCCAATCTACTACCATCGCCCACAAAGATGGTAGAGAGCAGTGTTCTACTCCAGGTGAGACCCGATCGCACCTGATCTGTCGTTAAGAGGAAATAACATTCCCCTAACGTGACGTAATCTCGAAGAAATTGCATTTTATTCATCGAATTTCTCTCTCGGTCGCGTGAAAATTCGCCATTTCGTTGTGGGGGCTCGATATACGTACGATGGCGATGAATGGGATAGGGAGAAAAGGGGCTTCGTACGTTGGAAAATCATTTATCGCGTTGACTCGATCGGGTAGCCTCGGGCGGCTCATTGTTTCTTCGTAAAATCATTCGAATGCAGGCTGCGTTCGTTCGCTGGTGATGTACGCTAGGAGATAGAAGAAGACAGAGACGGATAGATAAAGAGAGCGAGAGAGCGAGAGAGAGAAGTAAAGCCGTGGGAATAGTTGGCGTAATTTCGAAAGGTACCATCGAGAGTACGAGGATCGTCGAGGTGAGGTGACACGGTGGCGGAGGTGGTTGCGGAGGATGATACAGACGACTGGCTTCTATTGTGAACGCGCGCGTAACGAGGGGCAATTTTTGCTGGCTCGAACAATATGTCGCATTAGCGTATTGTACGAGCAGGTCCACGTAGTAGTCGCTCGCGGCCCATGACCGATGTCATGCGACACGGTGACGCATCTCGTAATCGATGCTTCTCGATTTGCATTTCGTCGAAAGGCCGGACTCCGGGTGGAAATGTTCACCGTGCTGGCTGCTTCCATCCTGCCCTTTCGCCGCACTTTTGCATCTCAGAGAGTCCGCAACCGGCAGCGGCCATTATCGCGGCAAGTCGACCAACGAAACTCGAATAAGCTAAGTTGCCCGCCGGCCCAACTGCCGCTGCTGCTGCTCTGCTCGAGTTTCGACGAGGAAAAATTCAAATAAGCCGAAGGAAAAGAACTGGAGGAAAGTTATTAAAAGTGGACATTCTATTCTTTTTGCTTTTTTCTTGTAATAACCTTTTTGCACTCCGAATGGCAAGCTGATTGGATTTAAGACTTCTTACGTTTCTACTCGAATATTATATATGACAACTTGGCCGGTAATAAAAACAGTTTTTAATTAATATCTATAAAATCGTGCGAGCAGTTTTATGTCGTTTTCTTTTTTATGTCGTTATTACAATCGAATCCTTTGTCCTTGTGTCGAAATTACTGAAAATTATAATTGATTTCGTTAATCTTCCAAAACTTTGATTAACGTTGCTTTGATTTGCTCGAAAAAGTCGTCCTACCTTTAAAAAAATTTACTAATTACATCCATTACGTTCGAAACGTTAACGAATCTATCCAATCATCGAGCACGAATAAAATCGGCGTAAATTTTGTCGGCTCGAGTAGTTGCCTGGTTGTTCGCGTTGTCGAAGCGAATCGACGGAGGAAATTGGCGGCGATCGTCACACGGAAATCGACTCGGCCCCACACTCTTTCGCTCTTCCTCCTCCTCCCCCCCCTCTCTCTGTCACTCACTCTCGCTCGCTCACTCACTCGACGACGACGATATCCGTATCGGAGACAAACACTCGCGAGCGACGAAAGAGCCGGAGATGAGCGAGCATGCGTTATACGGTACCGTGTTGGCCTTCGGTCCGCGCGTTTCAGCGCGAAAAGCACTCCGAAAATTGTTCGATTGTTCGACTGCTGGACAAACAACGTGTTCACGCGCCTCATCAAAGCGCGAACTTATTTACCTATGCAAATCGTCAATCAATGGGTCTGCTCCGATTTTCTCTGCGGCTCCTGTAGCACGTTGGTTGCAACATCGAAAAAAAAGAGAGAGGGAGATTCTCTCTCTCTCTCTCTCTCTCTCTCTCGCTTTCCATGAGAACGACAAAGTTTATGGAGTTTACTTTAACCCTTCGTTATACAAATACATGCGTACGTACAAGCCACCAGCTGTGGTCCGGTTTTTTGTTCTGTCTTTCTTTTTTTCTTCTTCGCCTTTCTCTCTCCCTCTTTCTTCTCTCTTCCTTTTCTACGAGCTAGAAAAATAGTTGTCGTTTACCGCTCACCATCTGCCTTTTTTCCGCCGACTATTTTTCCTATCTGCAACATTCCATCCTCTCGCACTCAACGTCTCCCATCTCCCATCTCCATTTCGAAAAAAGCTCCCTTACACTTCCGATAATGTACGCCATTAGCGAAGCACGCTTTAAGCTCGAACTAACGAAATTGATAAAACGTAAAAATTTACATCTCTTCCTCGGATAATTTCATCTACCTTGTTTTAACTTTCAACGAGGGTCCAGACTATTTTTTCCCTATATTTTTGAATCCATTTCCGTGCTTGTTAATATGGTTACTCTTTATGATGAAAGAAAAATGGAGAGAGAGAGAGAGAGAAAGAGAGAGATCGCAGTTGTAAGTAATGTAAGCGAAGACAAGTCGCCCTGTTATCGCGTCGAAGAAAGTGCCGACGTTCGTTTTCATTTTATCTCCTCGTCTCATAATCATCGCTCGCTATTGCATCAAGAAGCTAAGAATTTCTCTCTCTCTCTCTCTCTCTCTCTTTCTTTTTCTTTTTCGCTCTCGGCACGAGATATACGAAGTGGAAAACGAATGGGAAAACGAAAGGAAGAAAAACAAGAGGACGGTGAAGAGTGGAAGAAAAGAGGGGTGGTACTGACGAGATGAGGAGCGGGGTAGGGATGAAGGGAGGGTAGATGATTAATTTCTCGGAGCACTGGGGACGTCAGCGTAGGAACCAGCGAAACTGAATGCTGCATATTTTATATACGCGTTAACTCTCCTCCACGGTGAACTTTATTTCGAGCGAATTTCATTATGCCTTTCGTTTATTAGCCTCCTTCCGTTAGGCCAACGACGGTTCCCTATCCCCGGGGATATATCTCGTCGGTATTACGCTCTTTGCCGGCTTGTTTGTCGAAGGAGAGCCTGTTTCGTTCTCCTCCGTGCCAACCACCTTGTAATTTAACGATGTAACGCAAAATTAAATACAGTTCCAACGAATCAACGGATTACCGTAGATTTCTCTTTTCGGTATTAATAACAAAATTATAATAAATAATAAGGAAGAATAGGGAAAGAAATATATATTACATTTATCTTTACGATTTCCTTCCGTACATCAGCGAATCTGGTATCGGGGAGACGATATGGAACAACTAAAGAGGAATGAATCACAGCACGGTTGCTTTAAAGAAATCGCAATAAATATCGACACAACAATGATCGTAATCGTTCTGTACATACTACGCGAAGCCATTAGCGAGACGTAGATTACTACACGCGTGAGTCAAAGTACTATCGATTGTTACGCTCTCCAATTAGCTCTCGAACGATTGACATTTTATCGTATCATTACCGATAGGACATTCGCGCGATGGTTCGCCGACCATTTCACGGCCGTTAAGTGTTACCGAGCGTGCGAATGAATTATTTTCGCTGGGTTAGTTTTATGCGACACTCCGCGAGCGTGCGCTCGTTGCGCGAGAAAGAAAGCAAAGAGGGAAAGAGATAAATGGTAATATCGGTGACGTTGGGAACGATACTACATACCGGGCACATATTAAAGCGCTAATTAAGTACTCACACGATACAGCATCGTGTTTACGCGTCACACTTCCCGCGAAACAGCAGTCGCGCGAGTACGCACGGCTATCGGACTTCGCGTCACATTACTATTGTCAGGTGTGCGCTATTGTGAACGAGCTGTCAGCGTCGCCGGCCTGTTTCGATACCAAACGCGAAACGTCGATTCTCGGGCCGTCGAGCGATCGCGACTGCCATTCGCAGTCGATTCTCTCGTTAGACGGAATACCGACGGAGTAGCGTGACGGAGAAAGCGTGAGGAGGAGAAGAGGAGAGGAGGTAGTAACGTTCCGGCGAACCGATCGCTTTTAGAACAACAACAACGATAAAAAAGAATATCGAAAGTCTCGAGTCGATATCGACCGAGAGTTTACAATTCGATGGAATTCGAGCGATCTAATCGTCACATCGACCACGCGAGTATCGTCACGAGACAAAGAAACGACGACGCTGCTCGAAAATCATACGCTCGGATAGCACTCGAGTCAACCTTGGTATCGGTGTCCAACGAATTCTCCGTGCTCATCGTAAGATCCAGCTTGAACGTTTCGTCGGTAACGTTACCCATCAACGTCTCCCAAAATTCCATTCTATCCGACAGAAAATCACCCTCCACTCTGATATCCACCGTCCTTCCGGCTCCAAAACTCATGAATTCGCGATGATCGCGATAGTCCGGCCACTCGGTCGTTCTCCAGGCTCTCGGCACCCTGTAAATACGTAATGCCGATTACGATCCAAGGATCATCTGGATTAGGGCCGGCGAACGTTGCCGGCGATGATAACGTTCGACGTTAAGATCCGGACACGCTGGTACGCGCCTATTCGGCCAATGTCCGTGAGAGCATCATGGGTGAAACAATAATCGCGCTTCCGTAAGCGTACGTTACGTATATTACCTCTCGCGATGCGTGATACTTAACGGGCTGGCTGATTACCTCTCGAATTAATTCATGATACGTTAATCATTACGTCGATTCGTTCACGGGAGGAAGAACTCTGTCGATTTGCGAAATTTACGAGATTCTTACCCGGTTCTCATGAAGTTCGCCCACATCTCGGTCATTACGTTGATCATGGTCCAGTCTTCGTCCGTATTGTGTAACGATAATGCGGACAATTCGTAATTATATATGGGAAATAAATAATTTATGTCGTCTCCGTGAGTGACACCTGCAAAATCGATGTACCAATTTATTTATGGGTTTTGCTGATTAAAGAGCTGAGTACAAAAGCCAGGTAAACTCAAATTTTGTTACAACCATTTTTTCAGCTATTCAAAAGAATTCTGGCACTCGTATAAAAAAGCTAAAATTTGATTTACCTACTTTTCGCACCCACCCATTTAATTGCGTTAAGAATTTTTGTGAAATTATTTATTTTGTCAAAATATTAACTAAAGAGCGACGAAAAAATTCGAAACTTTACCATAACGTATTTGGTTGGCCGTTTTGAACGTTCCACTGTAAGTACCCCCGTAAGAGAACAGGAAGAAGTACAGACTCGTGTTCATGACTTCCGATTGATATTTTACGGCCTTGTACGTCGGCCATGTGATCAGGCCATCACCCGCCACCTGGAAACGAGAAATAGAAAAAAAAATAAAGGGAGAAGAATATTTTCTGCACACCAGTCGCGACATCCGTAATTATTTTTAATCTACTCGCCTGCGTGATGATGTTTATGAAGTTGTAGGAGATATTCCCGTGGAAATAAAAATCTTCTATGGCTCTGGCTAACTCGCTGACGTTATTAACGACTTCCTGAGCCTCCAGAAACGTCGGTAGAAACATTTCAAAATTATCGATCAGCATATCTTGTGCGCTGGCGTCGATGTAAGCTTCTGAATGAAAATAACAAAAAAAAAAACGTTGAACACAACGAGGAAAACGATATTAAAGATGGCGGGTATTTCGTTATTAAAATGATCTTTTGAGATCTTTTGCCAAAGTCAAATTGAATTCGTTGTTAATCTCCGCCGGGTAATTATAAGAAAACACATGATATTCATGGACATAGAGAAGTTTTACCGATTGTCTTGAGTAAACCTTCGTCCCGGACAACTCCGATTATGCAGGGCATGTCGCGGAAAAGCTGTTTTTCTATGATCTCCATAGGATGAATGCTGAGAATGGCATCGTCGGACGAATCATCCTCGAGCGTTGGTCCAAATATGCAATATGGATTCTCTTTCCACAAGTACTGTAGAACGAGCACAATATTTATTAGAATAAATAAGCTTTGTAAAGAAAAGAAATTAATTTAGTCACGTGCGATCTCACTTGCTCCGGTATTTTTTCCAAGATGCTACTCGTGTTCATGGACCTCATACACTCGACCACTTCTTCGTCAAATTCCTCGCTCTCCTCGCCTTCGAAATAGTCCTCGAACTTCGTGTTGTCCTGATCAGTCGATGTCGAATTATCGCTATCCGTTATGTTGGTCTCCGTTGTGTTTCTGATAAGGGACAGACAACCGAGACTCGTGGCCAAGTCCAAAGAAGATCGCCTGATACTTCTTCTAGGATGCAACGCCCAAGTAGCCAAAGCCGAGCCACTATGCAAGATGTATTTATCGAAAAGACCCTCGGTTTGTTTGGAAAGGGCTAAAATATGCGTGGCTCCGGCTCCAGCGCTTTGACCCATCAACGTTACTAAATTCGGATCGCCTCCGAATTGTTCGATGTTTTCTTTAACCCATTTTAAAGCTAACACCATATCCTTTAATCCGTAGTTACCCGGTGCTGGTTTGCTCCCTAAGCTAAAAAATCCTGTGCAGGAATAGAGGTTTTAATCTCGGTGACTAGTCTATGAATAATATGTAAATACTCACCTAGGGGACCTAGTCGATAGTTCATTACGACCAAGATCACCTGCTGATCCGCGAAATAAGTCGGAGCAAAGAGCTTGCTACTGCCGTAACCCGTGTTGAAAGATCCACCGTGAATGAAGACCAATACTGGACGTTTGTAGGCGGCAAATCGCGAGTCCAGGATCTACGGTCGTTTTTGTTTCGTTTCTTCAAAAATCTCGGAGAAATATAAAATCTATGCATGCGTATATTAGAAATGATATTTTATATACGTACAAATATATATATACATATATACGCGTATGTATATGTAAATATACGTAATGTTCGGAAGCATACGAAGATCGGGGATGTTGCGTTAAGTGGCTGAATATGGCGATGACAGCCGTGGCCAACCTTGGCTCGTTTAGATTTAATTAAATCACGTGATAACCTTGCGACGTAATCAAGCTCGTGTTCCATTTCGAAAGAGCCGGCAAATTCGTTTTCGGGATCGGGCTCCCTCGCAAACATTTTGTCGACAAACCCTATTCATGATGTTATATTTGTGTAAACTCGACTTTCGCGTTGCACGAAATAAAACGACACGGCGGAGTACCGAACGAGTGATATTGGAATCGATCCGATCGCATTCACGTTTTAATCGCTCGACGGTCGAGTGCTTGCAGACACGAGATTTATATCTACAGCTCTTTTTTTAAATAGCCATATGCAAACGTATTCGGTGACAGTGATCCGAGCTTTACCTCCGGCACGAAGACGTTCAAGTAAAGACAGTCCTCTTCGCCGAGTATCGTACCGCTTAGCGTTCTTTGAACACAAGGTGAACCATCCTGCGTTACGTTTCGAACTCCGGTCCATGAACGACTCCAAGGTTGCGGACTCTAAACACGATGTCAAACATTTCTTTTAACCCTCGATTCACGATTTCTACATTATCCTGGAATTTTGGAACAAATAAATTAAAAATTCTCTCCAATTTCTAAAATCTTCCATAGTTCGATATACAATGTATAACATAACAATGTACAAGCATACCGCCGTATTTACTAAACCGATCGTTTAACCCTCATTTGCGATAATAAAGCAAGAAGTTGTATCTTGATAGATGATAACTCCAAGTGACGATTATCTTACGGTCTATACTTTATTATTTTTAACATGTTCCAAAATTGCTTCGAAAAGATAATACAAATCAACTCATATTTCATGAGAGCGCGTTTATAAATTTACAGAGGATAGCGTAGACCCATAATTCGATCGGTTCCTAATCGAATCACCGCAAAACTTACTCGAAATCGTAGATCACCGACCGGTGGTTCCGCGTACGGTATTCCGAGATAATTAGCTATCGGTAAATCTCTCGCGCTCGTGCTCCACTTTCCAGCGATCAATCCGAACTTGGTGCTGATCACAGGAGGCTTGTCCATTCTGCTCTCGGCCATAACCAAGAGCGACGCGACGAGGAGAACCAATTGTAAAAAGCACATTGTACGTAAGAGGAAACTCCAAATATTAAAAACGACCGTTCCGTGCCGAGTGGTGACCATTATGCGAATGAGCGATGCGAAATAACACGATAGCGAGTAACATCGAAACTCTTTATTACGCGACGTCCTTACCAGCGCCGACGATAGTTCGACCCGACCAATCGTGCGCATAAACATTTAATAGGAATGACAATGACGCGAACTTCCGAAAGAGCGAGAGAGAGAGAGAGAGAGAGAGAGATCTGCGACAGATGAAACGCTTATCGAAAATGATGGAAAAGAATTCTTGACTTTTCCTAACCTTTTAACAGCCTCGTCTATTACATCTATGGATTTATAATATAATCATTAATAAAAAAGATATTGCATAAAGGAAAAGTTGCGAAATTATAAAACATGTTCTCCTAGTCGGTCAAGACAAAAATATTTTATTTAGAATCATCGTAACGTCTTGATCTAATTACTTGAAACAAAGATCTTAAAATAAAAAGATATTAAAATTCTTGTCTACCCAAAGTCATCCGTGATGCGCTTGAAAAATCGATGGAGCAAAAAACGCGATCCATTGGCTATCGTAAACCTCGACCTAATTCTGTCTTGTATCTGTAATCGCTAACGATCGTCGATCGATTCGTACAGATCATTTCGAGTCGGTAATCTTCGCAAAATCGTGACGAGACCGATGAAATGATCCAGTTTTTTTGTTCCACGCGCAACAGGTTACGCCAATGGTCGGTATCTTCATGCTAATGTAAATTAACATAGAGCGAATACTATGTTTAAAGCATAAGCTGCATAAGAGATAATATTTAACAAATAATAAATATTCGTTTTTCGTGTTCGTACACACACGTGTACCGTTTCAACGTATATGTATGTATGCAGGCATTGGTAGAAGGACACTGTTACGAAGTCGAACAGGTGCCGCCATTACGGTCGGTACCGTGACAGAAGATCTGCTTCTGCCAGCGGAAGTCCTAACAATTTCCTGACAAGGGGCTTCCCCCTGGGAATTTCCGGTCCGTTTCCACGCAAAATCTCCACGGCACTTTCGCGAGTTACGCGTTGTTTGCCAAGCCGTTTATCTCCTCGTCATTAGTTATGCAGCGTTACTCGCCTTCGATCCTAGACCCTTCTCCTCCTTCTCCTCCTCCTCCTCCTCCTCCTCTTTTTCTTTTTCCTTCTCTCTATCTCCCTTCCCTTTCCCGGGTCCTCGATCCCCGGAAGCGTAGGTAATTAATTTAAAATACCCTTCGCGTGCCACGACTTCCATCGCGTTCTCGTACGTTCGACAAATTTTCCAAAATCGAGATATTTTTTCTTCTTTGTCAATACACACAGAACGTCCGTTCAAATTTATTACATTCCTCGTCCCGAAGTTCATAAATTCGGGATGTAGGTATTTTATCGAATAATCGTAATACGATAGAATGCATCGGAATCGTTGCGAGAGCATAGTTGTCCCGAAAACTCGATTTCCGGAACGATGTTTTGACGTACGCGTGGAAATGATTAATCAAATTAAAGCGACTCCGATGGCGTGTACGCGTTTTAGACTCTTCGCACGCTCGCTGGACAAAAACGGCGCGTGCTGCACACGAAACGGTAATCCGACGTGTGGACAACGTGGCGGACATAATTTTTTGGTCGCTAAAAACTTAACCACGACACTAAAACGAACGATGAGTAAGATAATCGTTTACTTGAAAGTCAAACCGATTAACTCTACTTTTAACAAACAAACAAATCTGTAAATTGTAATAACAAAGCGCGTGATCGGTGGTTAAGTATTCTTTAAATAAAACAATGTAACATAAACGGTCTACTTTACGCGTAATGAGCCTGGCGACGTCCAGTGATGAGTTAATCGCTTGATCTTTCGAGCGAGGTTCGTAATATCGAAGATCAGAGTTTTCGTCGCGCTCGCTTTATCATACGAGCCGGTATAAATCGGGCTCTTTTGAAGATGCTCGGTTTCGTGGTCTACGAAAATCTTCCGAACTCATGGACGGTGGAAACGGACTCGGATATATTTCCCCGGTAGCGCTAAACGCGCAAGCTGCGTCAGATTACGAGACTATTTGTCGCGGTCGACTAATTGCGAGTCGTCGTACGGCCATGCATCACGAGGAGCTGTCTAGATCTCTAGAAGAACAGAGAAAGAGAGA
>JAIFRP010000006.1:535561-558560 GCA_032403825.1 Odynerus spinipes | reverse complement strand
GAGAGAGAGAGAGAGAGAGAGTGAGAGAGGGAATGAAGGAGGGTCGAGAGGGGTACAGGAACAAAATCTCGATGCGTTTTCCGATCGTCCACCATCGGCCAGTCCTAGGGGACCGCTTTTGCTGGTGCTCGTCGATTTTCATAAAAGCGTCGAACGGGATACGTCCGTTAAGCAAAATACGTTCGATTATTTTACCAGCGCTTCGGGATACTAAATTCGAACATTTCGAATGTACTCGTCCTTAGTACCCTCGATTCGTTTTCCTTCCTATCACTCTCCTCTTTTTCATTTGCTTCTTGACAATAATATTTAACAATCCTCGAAACTGCGTGCGTGTAATCAATCGTGCCAAAATTTATTTCCCACGATAAACGTTCCTCTCGTTTATTCTCACGAAAATTCTCACGCCGTATCTGCTACCTTTTTTTTTCAAATGCGCTTCTGTAAACACGTTAATGGAAGAGTTAGGTTCTTACTAACGATGCCTAAAAAAATGACGATAACGACGCGGATAAAAATTGTTTTTACGGGGTACTCGTGTTCGTTGTTTTTCGTAATGTTGATTAAATATTTTGACGAATCCGAAAATTTCCAAAAATCCTTCCCCCCCCCNCCCCCCCCCCCCGGTTCGAAGAATCTCGAATGTGATCGAAAAATATTAAGAGAATCGGTCTACGTACGTTTTCGGAAGGTTCCCAGAAGTATCTCGTCGATTATTGTTACGGGCCCTCATAATACGGAGAACTTGGGCCAAGGCGATCCGCCAGAGTATTTCGTGAACGATGTATTTTAATGCTCGGCTCGACGTTTATGGCCCTTCCCGTGCTATCACGAGCTACTCGACGTTTCTGCTTTCCTTCTTTATTAACCTTAGCTTTCTCTGTACTACGCCGCCTCTCCTTCAGTTGCTGGTGGTACTCCTATTGTCTGAGATTTACTTCGTACTTTGGTTATTTTAATCCGGCTGCATTAGTACGTATGTTTCAAGAGTAGTTTTATAATTGTAGTGGTGAGTAACGTTACGGGTACGTATGTTGTGTGTATATGCATAATATAATAATATACATATATTACTAAACTGTGTAATTTAAAATGTCGGATTATTAAAGGAAGAAAAGTTATTTTGTAATTAAAATAAACATTTTTTTAGTTAAAATATGCATTATTTACTTATATGCATTTTTGTAACACGTTTCTAAAAAAAAATCATCTTTCGAAGAAGTTGCGGTATTTACAGGATACAAAATTTACAAATATCAATTTACAGCCGATAAGAAATCCGATATTTGATATTACACGATCTAATAGATCGCCCTAAAAATTATTTTTACGATCTTCACCCAATGTCCAGCGACAAAACGAAAAAACCTAATTTTGCAATTATCTAAGGCACATAAATATACATACCGCATATTTTATCTAAAAGAACAGGTACGCGTGCTACAAAAATTACAGGCAAAAGTATTTAAAGATAAAAATGCGATAAAAGTAGATAATAATACGGTTAGCATATCTCTCTAGTCTGCAAACGGGTTAATCGTAGCGGCTAAACCGTGAGTTTCGATCGAACTACCCAAAAGTCGCGTAAAAAGTGGCAAACTCGATCACGAGTTCGCCCTTTTATACTAAGCGAGCCGCGAACTTTCGCGAGCGCCTGTCGGAACTTAATAACGCGCGAACAGATGGGCGGAATCGAGATTACGCAATGATCGTAACTCTGTTGTGCCGCGGGGAGCGTGCAGCAGCGATTGTGGAGTGGAATGAGAAAAGGTAAGGGCATGGTGAGAGGGGAAGGGGAGGGATAGTGCGACGAGGGAGTCAGGAAGAGTATGAAATTCGATAAACGAACCTATTCATCGGTTATCGCGCCCGCACCTACTCATTCTGTACATTTTACGCGTGTATACACACAAGTATACGTATACATATATATGTGTGTGTATATATATATATATATATATATATATATATATATCATCCGAACGTACATGCAACGTACGTGGCTTCTTTTTAGCAAACTCGTAAAAGAAAAAAATAATCCAATTCCCCCCCGCATTTTCGTTAAATACAATATTTCGTTAATTTCTCGTAATTACTGATATTTTAATATCACCGACGATAAAAATGGACAGAATCTCTATGTGAAATCATGAAAGGATTCGGGCGAAAACGAACACCATGCGTCCAATTTTATTGGAAGACCGACCGTTGCTCTCTCTCTCTCGCTCTCTTTAGCTATACCCATCTCTTTCATTGTAATCAATACGATATATCCTCCTATAATTACTGTAATAGTAACTGTAAACCCAGCGCTGATTAAATCGTCCATTTTGATCGACTCGCTGCGTTTCTCTCTACGATTTTCCCGTTACGGCAAATAGATAACGTAGAAATGGGGTGGGCGCTAGATAGAATATATCCTGCAGAGAAAAAAAAAGACAGAACGAACGTAACCATTTGACGGAAAGTATAAAAATTGGAAACGAACCACGTAGCCTAGTGTACCTTCTCGCTACGACTCTCTGTCGTGATTCGCGAACGGAATTGCAGCGAATTGTGAGACGCATTTAATTTGACGGTAGTCGTCGTCTGGGCGTACGGTCGGTAAGGGTAACAGGCGGATAAGAGGGGAACGGGGGTTGTAAGGAAGCGGGAAAAGAGGAAGGGATCGTTCGTTCGTTCTCTCCCGCCTCACTGCTTACCCGTGTAATTAATTAACACCGTCGAGTTAATAATAGTAATGCAACCGCACCTACCGCGGCACGCACGCAAATTCAAAACCGTTCTGAAGAGGAGGAAGAGGAGGAGGAGGAGGAGGAGGAGGGCTTCTAAAATCCCTGGATCCCGGCGATCCAGGGATTGGACGGAGAACGGTGCATGGGGGATGAAAGGACAAAGGGGAGTTTGGTTTAAGGGAGGACGAAACTGCGTCTGCTTTGGGGAGGAAGAAACCGAGGCGGAAGCAACTGTCTCTTTCTCTCTCTCTCTCTCTCTCTCACTCGTTCGTTCGCTCTTTTTCCTCGATACCCCTTCTTCTTTTTCTCACTCGAATCTACCTCGTCTCGCGGTAAAACACTTGAAGCAAAATTCGTGGGACTGAAGGGTTGGAGGAGGGGTACTCAAAAGGGCCGCAAGTCGACGCTTAAATGCGCCTGCTTTTCTGTGTGCGAGTGAAAAATGCGTGAGTGAGAGTGAGAAAGATAAAGACAGCATGAGTGGTTTGGAAGGGCGTATGGGTACGAGACGGATCGAAGCGAAAGGGCGCGACGCAGACTGCGATGATGAGTGAGAGACGAGTCCAAGTGCATCCCCTTTTTTTCTATCCATCTCCCTCTCTCTTTTTTTCTTCCCTATTCCTCGCTCTAGCACTACCACCGTTGAAAAGAGAGCGTAGAGCGTATCCTTCCAAGATCGAACGCACAAAACGCCCAAGGTATAAATAATCCGCGTAAGATTTGCGATAGAGGGGGTGAGGGGGATTGCGGCGAAGGCCCTTTTATCTTCGAGTAAAAATTGAGAACGAGACACGTATCAAGGATTTCTTATATACCCTATCGCCGCGGTTGGCTTCCTCCTAGCTTCGAAACGCGTCCGCAAATTTACATCCTCGGTAGAGCGATATCTCCCAATGAAAACGTCCGCAACCCTCGGCTAACCTTATCTCTCGGGAATATCGGTATAGTTTAGCTCTTCGTGGCCCGGGCTGGTGGGCGGAAGAACAGCCCGCCACCACGGCCCATCGCCCTTTCTTATCTCGTTGTCAAACTCTTGACAGTAGACGTCAGTCCGCGAAGCCTGGCGCTTTCCATTTCGGGACAACTCGAACTCGTAGGCATCCGAGGAATCCCTTTCTCCTCCATTTTATCCCACACCCACCGACAACCGTCTTTGTAATCTTGTCAAACCTTCGATTGATCGGACGTCGCTTTTAATAATCGCGGAAATAAAGGACGAAGCGATTTCAGGACGTTTCTTTTTTCCCTTTTCAACAAACTTTCCTGTATCCGCCCTTTTATTCTTTTTGTTCCCTCTCTTTGTGTCTTTCTTTCTCCTTTATTAAATAGAGCTTCATCGGTGGAGACAGGTCTCAAAGAAAACAGAACACTTGCCCGCCGATCTCACCATTTACGATTTTATCGATAAGCGAGCGGAGTAAGAACTTTAATCTCGCTGTAGAAAGTCATTCCTTTGTCGAGCCGACATAAATTTCTGATCCTCCGATTATAGACACCCCTTCTCGATATATCCGGTTATCGTGTTCTAAATATTTCCCCTTCTCGATATATCGGTTATCGTGTTCTAAATACTGGCGAATATAATAATCGGAATTATGAATCTATTTTTTCTGATTCTTTTTTTTTTACTTTTTCTACGACATTCCTCCAAGCGACATCGCAGTTTATCGTACGATTTCCTTCCCTCCTTGCTTTCTTTTGTAACGCGTACGTTCGAAAGAACAAAGCCGTCGTATCTCTCGAACCTGTCGATGCCGTCTCCTTTCAACGAATCCGCCCCGACAGGAATATTTCCGGAGCGTGAAACGTTGCAAAGACTCGGTCGCGAATCTTACTAGAGACAAAGGTCCCTAGACGTTTTCACGTTGCCTGTTTGTTGGACGGTTCGTCGTTGTCGTCTTGGAAACACCGTCGTTTTCCAAAGAAAGAGGAAGAAATGGAACGATCGCTGGAGGTCGAGGAGAAGGAGAAGAATATTTCTAGAGGTACTTCAACAATCGTTGATTTCTCCGCTTCTCCGACGCGTAACGTTGTTTCTCTTGCAAATTTAATTCGAAAACTTCACTCTCGTCTGAGCTCTCTCTCTCTCTCTCTCTCTCTCTCTCTTTCGCTTTCTTCTCCATTCCGTCTCTCTTCTTCCGCTTTTCCTTCCTCCGGCTTTCGGTCTTTTTAATAAGATTGCAGTGCCACGAACTTTCGTGGTTCGATCGAGACTAGCGAGCGAGCGAGAGTAGAGCTCGAGGATAAACTCGATGGAAACTGGAAAAATCATGAAGAAAAGGAGAGAAAACATTTGTTTTTATTACACCAGCCAAGGTCCTGTAGATTTAATCACGAAGAAACGGAAAGATTTTTTAGCGCTCTAGGGCAAGCGCTGTAAGTGTAAATAGAAGAAAAAAGGGAATGCAGTACGAGTGAGTTTTATCAAAGGAGATATTTATAATGGATGGAATAAGTGATCGTTGTTCGTAAGAAAAGAGAATGGAAGACAAACGAAAGAAATGGTAAATAAGATCAAATAATAGCAAAGTAAGGCAAACTAGCGAAAATGACATTTCTACGAAATCCTTTCGATTTAAAGTACAGAAAACTCCGTTAAAGATATAGAATGAGAGAGAGAGAGAGAGAGAGGGAGAGGGGGAGAGAAAGGGAGAATGAGAATACACGAACGCTAGTTACGTATTTAAACTGCAGGAACTTTTGCGTATATCGTTATTGGTAAGTCAAACATCGAGGAAAAGCGTTGTTGAACGAGGCAGTTGGCCGTACGCCCGGAATCGCATACGAGACTCGGAGGCCTACCGCGGTGCTCATGAAAGTGAGTAAAAAATTGCCAGTCGACGTTGTACGCTGATAAATTTATTCGACAAAAAGTAAAATAGAAGATGTACAATGGCAGCATCGAAAATAGCCAACGCTCGTTCGATTGGTTTAAAAATGGGCGAACTTAAATTTTCATTCTTTAGAGTTAACGTACGTTAACCCAGCGCGTCGAGTTTAACTCGAGTTTCTTTTTTTAATACCCTGTATACGAAGGATCGAGCCGCGAGGAGAAATTACGGAGCGGTCGATTAATTAACGGCAGGGCAGATGTTCCGTACTGCTCGAGCAAAGACAAGAAAGAGAGTGAGTAAGAACGAAGCAGAAAAAAAGAAAAACAAAAAGGAAGAAGAGACAAAGAAGGTACTATGACGTCAGGAGTGGGGAAGGAGGTTAAAGGAAGCCGTACGGCGGAGCTCGGTGGAGTGATTACTTAATTTAGATTAATTTTACTTTCCTTTCTTCTTTCTCCCTCCTTCGGCGGAGAAGGAGAGAACTAGCCCGATGTTATTTCGAAAAAATATGCCCGATCCTTTCTCAAAGAATAATCATTTTACGCATCCTTCCTGTAGCTACCTCTATCAGCGGGGAAAGGATGGTAATTGAACGTTGCCCCTAAGAAAGGACGAGTATTAATTTTTCAGGTCTTAGCCTCACCTAGCTAGACGGTCCTTTCCGTGACAGGTACCTTTCAAGAGACGCGCCACCTTTTACAGTTTTCCCGTTTGGAGGGCTGCGAATGGGACAGGTATCAGGTACCTCCTACGAAATTAGAAATAATCGTTAGACTATTCCGTTAGTTTTCGTATAGAAAAATAAGTTATAGATACGCAGAGCCTCGCGATTTTAGGGGAACTCAATTTAGAACTCTATATATTAGAACAAATATATTTAGAACTCTATTCTAAATATATTAGAACAAATATATTTGTATATTATAAACATTTTATTTTATATTTTGAAGGGTCTCAAAAATATTAGTTGCAATATCGTAAGTATACGTCTGCTCGTTCGTCCTTTCTGCACTTTTAATCCGCTCGCTACGAGTCGCCACGTTATTATGCTCGCATCGTCCGCAACCGATGCCGCCGGCGACACCTAGCGATAACGAGTGCAATCACGTCGAGACATTTTTATGGACTGCGATCGTCCGATTTTCGAATTTACAATTTTCTACTTAAAAAAAAAACAATGTCGGCAATGTCCATCTTTTAACAGAGTCAACGTACATTTTCTAAAATATTTCTAATGCTTCTGAGATCGGTAAATGCGCTGACCGATGATACATCGATGTCATGCTATATGAGAATGCGAAAGAAATTTCATCATTTTGATATTGTAACTAAATATAACGTAATATTAATTGGCTTAAATGTAAAAAAAGTTAATATTTACTTTGCTTTGAATTACCTATAACAAAGTTTACAGGTTGTACCCTTAAAATTTGCTTTGAGAGAGCAGGTCGTCGGTCAAGTGTTAACATACGTTAATTTAGTGTTTCTAACCTCACGTGTGATAAAACGGCAAGCTAACGCGATCCTTCCCCTCCAGCTCGAGATTCGATCGTTTCGTTTGAAAGTCCGAGCTTTCTTGCCCGAGCATCGATGGTATCTCTCGGAATCGTAGAAAAGGCAACGTCACGATATGCAAAGAACAGGAAGGAAGGAAGGAAGGAAGGAAGGAAGGAAGGAAAGATAGGAGCGCGAATAAGGGCTAGCTCGGTTCCCTCGGAATCATAAGTCTTCGTCCGTGACTTTACGGCCGCCCGGAAAAGGCTTCTTCGGTCAAACGGCTCGCGCTCCCGCGATTAATCTTAATTCGCACGTTGAAAGCAGCGTTTAGCGCTTCGCCCGCGTGAGATATGGCTGTCGTGCTATGTGTCTTTCTCCCTTATACGGTAGAAATGAGAGAGAGAAAAAGGCGAGAAGGTGGAAAGGAAGAAATTTCGTCGCGGTATTACTCTCGTCCTCTGCATATAAGCTTGTCGCCATCTTTCTTCCTTTCCTTTTCCGTCCTCCGTTAACATTTTTCAATCGACGCCATCTTTGAATATTTTTCTTACCGAAACTCGTCTCAGTTTTTAGCACAATTTACTTAAGTACAACGAGAGACGTTGGAATGGGTCACAAATAACAAGCGGATTTCTAACTTTTTTTTTTCTAATAAAAATGACAGAGAAACAGCGAGAGAGAGAGAGAGAGAAAGAGAGAGAGAGAGAGAGAGAGAGAGAGAGAGAGAGAGCTCGTCGACTGTAGGGAGGCAAAGTAACGATCAGATCTTGTCCCATGAGGGAAGAGCTTGATCCCTTCCCTTTCGCGAGTCTACATTTTTCAAGCGTAGCCTTGAGACCCCTCTTATGTTCTCTCTCCCTCTCTCTCACTCTTTCTCTCTCTCTCCTGCTCTCTATATTTCCATGAACGGCGTCGCTCCACCGAGGCACGGTGCTCGTACTCCGCTGGGACATCACGAATGCAAGAGAGGCATATACGATCCTACTGGCTGCATTCGAGCCGCAGGGCGCACAAATCGCACGCGCGAATGCGTCGAACTTGCTTTCTTCCTATCCCTCTCCGTCTCTCTCCCTCTTTTTTCAAATTCGTTCGTTTTAATCCATCCACTGGCGAGAAAATGAAGCACGTCTTACCCCGGGTGCCGCCACTGAATCATCTAACCTACTATTTTTATAATAACAAATTGATATAAAGTTTATTTTTTTAAAACCTTTTCTTTCTTAAAATAAACTTCATCCTCCGCCGTTATTACTAACCTGTAAACTTATTTCATGAAAAACTGGAGTCCGTTCAAACTTACAACGTAAACTACGACATATCTCGTAGTTGGCCCTATCGATACCTTTACTGCGAGATATCTCCTATTTGGCAATAAATTAATTACCCACCTCCTATATATACTCGTTTTACAATAAATCAAAGAATCACCCCTTTAAAGGGACACGATGAAGCTGCAAGAAGCTCGTTGAAAGAACTCCTCCCAAGAAAGATCGAAAAGCGCGGGAAATACGAAAATTCGAACGACCGTGGTGAACCTTCGAAAGTTCGTCGAACGTGAGGCGCTCACGCGCGCGCAAATGCGAAGGAACGAGAATCTCCTGGCGTGACGCCTCCTCTTTTCCTTCTACAGAGACCCCGTACTTCCTCTCCCTGCAACCGGCTGCCCAACATACAAAGCATCGTTCTCTACGCGCGCGAGCCTCCTCAAGAGCCGTGCAAGGTCTCCCGTTCGTTCGTTCCTTCCTTCGTTCTTCGTTCGTTTCCCAACCCCTTCCCCTCCTCGCCGTTCATTCCGTTCCCCCTCCCCTACGTACGCTGTCGCTGTTGCTGCTGGTAGCATTGCCGTTTCGCTCGGCACTTTCTCTCTCCCTCTCTCTCTCTCTCTTCTTCGTCGTCCCTCTACCTTCCCTCTGCCGTATTCTTTTCGACCATGCGACCGTGTACGCATCCGTATACCGGGTGTCTCGCTATTCTCTTTCTTTACTCTTAGGACCTTCGCTTGGAACACCTTTAAAAATTTATTCGCGATGCTTCGAAAACGAGCTGCCTGTCGCTTTAAATAACGGAAACGTAACTCGTTGACAGGAAGTTTAAGCCGACTTGTTTTTTTCCAAATTAAGAAATAAATAATTGAGTGAGAATTAATTCGTTTATCATTTATTCCAAGCACATTATAATAATGACGACGATGAATGCTTTGAGAGCAAGTTTCGAAGGCAGTTCGGTGTTTTTGGCGAAATTTACCGAATAGAGATTTGTTTACGATGCCTTCTATATCGGTGACGCGGTGAATACTGAATGAGATAATAATATATGAATTTTTAATAAGGATAAGAGCAGGATAAAGACTTTCGTACCGTTGTCGAGTTTAGGCGGCTAGACGAAATAATTTCCATTCGTATTTTCTACGTACTCGTCGAATTAAGATTTTAACGTAGGTTGCATTTAGGTTGTTTGCGAAGTAAGTTAGCTACTACTGTTGAACTACGCTATACTAAGCTAATGTTTCTCTTTATATGTACGCTCGTATGTACAAAGTTGTGCTTACCGGTCCCTCTCGAAACGCGAAGAAAAGAATCATCGGAAACTAAAGATGGGAAAAAAGCATTGCAGCAAGGTTAAAAATAAATGCGTAATAAAGCAGGTGGAGGGCATATAGTCGCTAAAAGAATTCGGGTGTCTCGTTGCGGAAATGCCAGGGAGGTTAAGCGAGCGATATATCAACGGCAAAGGCGAAAAATTTACATTCTTGTCGTCGGAGGAAGGCAGCTTATATTTCTACTCTTTCTGCGAATCGAGCTCGTAATATCTGCTTCGGCGGTGCAAGATACCAGGACCCGCGGTATATATCTGCAATTTTTATGATTTCTGATTTATTTGCAATTCCAAGCGTACGCCGAGGAATATATTTTACGAAAGGTCGCTTTTATCGCGATATAGAACGAGGGATATATGTAAGAACGGAGGTAAAAGTTTGCGATTACGTGCGTAACGAGTAAAGAAACTCGATGAGAAACTCCAAGTACATATATGTATATAATATTTGCAATGCCCGCTGTGCCGCATAATTAACGCGACGATGCAAAATGGCGTCGATCGCGCACGCTTCGAAATAAGGCCCGTATCGTCGAAGAGGACGAGGAAGACTCGTCGTGATTGATTTAACTAACACCTCTCTCTCTCTCTACCTTTTCTCTTAATCGAGACTATTTCCTGCGCGGTCCGTTCCTTTTTCAGAATCACCCTGTACACGCGGTCGTACACGAAGCGATTCGTACGTTACGCGCCGTGTGCCGATACGGTTTACCACGAACGCACACAGTCGCGTCGAAGGGGGCACCGTCGAGGAAAGGAAGGACAGCGCGAACAGGAATGAACGGAGGAAAGAGAGAAAGAGACGGAAAGAACGGATGAAGACGAGCGGACTCGAGTCGGCTGTTGCCGGCTGCCCTCCTCCACGGTTCCCCCACCAGTGAGCACGCCGGCAACGGCGCCGCCACGTCGTTTCCACGCCGCCGGTACCCCCACCCTAGTCGAGTTGCGCGAGCCGAATACAGCCGAGCGGGTCCGACCGTTAGCGAGCACGCCGCGTCCCCCTCCAATTCGCCAGCGCCCCCCCGCCACTCGTGCTCTCTATCTCTCTCTCTCTCGCTCGCTCGCTTATTCTCTTCCCTCTCGACTTCTCCCGGCGTGCCACACGGCGACTCGTGGCGAAGTTTTAGCGTCCTAGCGTTTGCTACCTCGACGACGAAGACTCGTAGTTTGTGCCTACGCGAACGGAAAGAAACGAATCGAAGAGAATCCTCGAAGTCTTCTTAGTGCCGCGCGAACATTTTTCTTCCATCCCGTTTTCTTTCTCCTGCGTCTCTCGCGCGTCGCGAGAAACTCTCCCGCGTCTTTTCGCACGAAGTGACGTTCGCTGGCGCGTACCTCCTCCCCCTTCCTTTACTCGAGCCTCCTCCTCCTCTTCCTACGCCGTAACGTACTACTCCCCCCCATCGGCACGCTCCTGTTCGTCTCGTGCGCGCGCGAAGTCACGAAGGAGCTTCGAACGTCGCCGCCACCGTCGCCGCCGTGTGGGATCGGCAACGAGGACGGGAAGAGAGAAGGAAAGCTATCGTCGTCGCGCTTCGGTATCTTCTTCATACGAGTTCTCGTCTAACCGCCATCGTCTTCTTCGCCTTTGTTGTGACCGTTGGTTATACCGCCAACAGCGAGCCAGCAGCAGCGTGCTCCTAACCTCCAAAACGCGCTCTCGTGACAAGCGACGCAACGACGACGGCGAGGACCGCTATTACCACACTTAGTACTACTACTACTACTACTACTACTACAAACAACGCGAGTATCAACTAGTACCAATACCAACAACGGTATATACTACGAGAACGTCATCGAGGAAACGGTCTGACGTTGTTTGTCCACGGCATCGATTCGAATCGTACTTCGCGTCTCTCGTGTTCTCTCGTGTGTTCCTTCGCGTCCTACGTGGAAATCATCGATCTCTCTACTTTCTTCCCTTTGTTCGACGCGTGTGCCGATCATCTTTCCCTCGCTGCTACGATTATCGTCTCATCTTTATACGTACAACGCGCGCGAGTGCCTTCTACCTTCGATTTCCTTTTGTGTGTCCTATACCGTCGAGCGATTTTTTGTGCTCCGTGAAGAAGAAGAAGAAGAAGAAGAAAGACGACGCAGCTGAAAAGAGACAGAGAAAGAAAGAAAAAGACAAACGGAGCGAGAAGGAACGAGTTCTTCTTCCACTCTCTTCGTGCCTGGATACGTTTTCTTCGTTCCCTTAGCTGATACCGGTGAATTCAACACGACGTACTTCGCCAGTGAACGTCCTACCGTTGTCACGGTCAGTATTAGAAAGAAATATCTCTTTCCTCGATTAGAAAGACGGTTACGAAGCGCGCGCGCGCGCGCGAGCACGCTTAACCTATATATACGCGTATGTATACACACTCACGGCCACGCGAGACGTTGCTCGAGGGCCCTCGCGAATTGAACGCCTCGAGGACGACGAGTAAACGTCGTCTTCTTCGTCGCGTCGTTTCCCTCTTCTCTTCTCTTCGCTTCGCCTCTACCTCTCCGGCTTTCGTCGTGTTGCGCGCCCGCGCGCTTCGAAAAAGCCGAAACCCTCGCGATTGGACCTGTGGGAGACCGACGATGAACCAAGGGCGCATGTCCGCCAACGGAACGTGCCCTTCGAAACGAGAAACCGAGATCCCCGCTCTTTCTACCTGCCGACATTCCTCTCTCTTTCTCTTTCTCTCTCTCTCTCTCTCTCTCTCGACGACGAAGCTTCACGGTCTAAGCGTTGAACTTCTTCGACCGAGAAATTCGACGCTCGCCGTTTGAATCCTCCGACATAACCTCTAACGTGTGGCGGCTTGCGAATTTCTCGTCTCGAGTACAGTTTTGTAGGTTAAGTTTGGAATTTTCGATTAACGTCGAGGTGGTCGGAGATTTTTTTTTCTTTATATTAGGCTTGGCATCTTGCTGCATTTTTTGCGAACCACCGAGGAATTTTTCGTGTCGAGTATATTTGTGAGTCGTTTCAAATTTTTGATCGACGCAGAGGTGCTCGAATATTTTGTTTTATTAGTTTTGCCATCTTGCGAACTTCTCCCGCGAAATTGGCGTCGAGTATATTTGTAGGTTAACTTTTAAGTTTTAAATTGAGATTTTTTTTTATTGGTGTAGATAACTTAGTATATTTCTAAATGGCTTCGTTAGTATATTAGACTCATCGATATTTATATATTTCGCGTCTCTCTCTCTCTCTCTCTCTCTCTCTCTCTCGAAAGGATAGTAGACATGGTTGCGCGTCATGACGGTTAACGACTTCGTGATGGGTTCAGGGGTGTCCATCATGGCGGCTCGCCGCTGCTGCGATACTACGTTGATCGAATGATCGATCGAAGGGGTCATAAGAATCGAAGATCTTCCCACGACAAGAGTTCTATCTCCCATATTTAACAACGCCATCCTTTTTTGTTCTTTTTCTTTAATATTTCTACTACCCGTTTGTCCTCCGGAATACTTTTGACGTTCGAACGTAATTTCGTTATCGGATTACGAGAGATAAAAATTTGTTGTTTTTTATTCGCGATCCCTCCGTCTATATAAATATCAATAAACGCGGAGTATCGTTCGTTCGACAACGCAAAGGCAATGCTCGTACGAGACACGATAGGTTCCCACAATTTTATGTCCTAGTCGTAAAAATGGCGTCGCTTACTAACGAGTTCGTCCTTGAAGAATACACGAGGAGGCGAATAGGGCGAGAGCTCGAACCCTCGAAAAGCACGTTCGAAACGGTCCTCTCCTCCTCTTTCTCCTCGTGCGTCTCTCTTTCGCACTCTTCGTGCTTTTATACGCGTGTGCGTGCGCGTAACGATATTCGAATCCGCGTCATCGTACCCGGGTCATGCGTATATATATGTACGTTCGTCGTGTACGACGCTTTGTTCGCCACTCGCTCGCTAGCTCTCTCACGCTTTTGTAAACACAGCTCACGAAGCTGTCACGGACTCGACGCGCAACCGGCCGGCAGGCCGGTCGTGCCGAATGCCGTCTTTTGTGGAATCCATCTTCCTTTTCTTCTTCTTCTTCTTCTTCTTCTCTCTTCTCGCTGGATTCCGAGGCGTTCTCTGGTAGAGACACTTGGAGAATATATCCAATGTTTTATTGGGAATCGAATAAGGGAGTTAATGTGTCGGCCGTCATATTGGATGTCCATGGATGTTATTAAACATTTTCGGAAATGTTACTATTAGATGTTTTTAGTTTTTTAAGAAATCACGAAAATTAATTTTTCCTTTAGTTTTCTTCCGAGAGATATTATTAAAAAGGGATTTGATATCGTATATTTTGTTTTATATTTGAAATGTGTAGTTTTTCTAGTTTAGTATTCGATACTTCGGTGATAGATTACGTTATCGTATTATTTTTGGTATTCACTGTATATGTGAACGCGTTTATAATTCAGTACTTTGGTAATTCTGAATTTTTCTGTTAAATAAATAAATAAAATTGACTCGGCCATTAATTTGTCATAGTAAAAGTGAGTCCTCCTGTCCGAAGCGAGATCGATGAGAAATTCTAATTGTAAGATCCAGGCGTGTCTCTCAGTCTCGTTCGATATACCAGTTCGATTACTTTCCAATGTCGCTGGACGACGACGACGACGTCGTTACGTAAGGCTCGTTTTCGCGTAACCGCGACATTGGAAATGGTCGAATCGACATTAACCCGGTTTCGATCTACCCGCGCCAGCGGGAGAGCGAAAGAGATAAGGAAAGAGAGTGGTTAGAAAGGAAGCCGACGATTCCATCGAAACTTGTTGAATTCGTAGAGGTAAGAGGTGCCAACTTCACGACGATAACGAGGAACGTCGCCCGGCGACTTATAAAGTCCTCGGTATGCGACGGAAAATTTGAAATGACCGTCGTAAATCACCGGTGAGGGTGCTTCGTCGTCGTCGTCGAGCAAATTCTAAACGTTCTAGCGATTAACTAATTTATTCTCTTCTTCTATTGTTGAATGATCATACTCAATTCTTTTTAAATTATTTTTTATCATTTTTTTTATAATCGAGCCCTTTTTCTTGAAAGCGGTATAAGGTTATTTATTGCTACATTGAAATATCCATAAATATGAAAAGAAGACATCCATGTCTAGCTAGAATTGACGTAAACTATTTTTTTTTTTAAATTAGACATACCATTTCCAAAAAGAAACAGCTCAATTATTAAATAATCAAGTAAGGTTTGATTCTCTGTTCACTTCATGAGTCACCGTATATATCCACGGATTCTAAACGCAATGGAAACGTGTTCGAAGAAGCCGGTGAACCGGTTTCGCGAAAGTTTTAGGCTGAGAACCGCTGTTCGTCGCGAGGAAGATTCGCGAGCCTTGTTACGAGCGGCAAGCAGCGAACAGTAGCAAGCAACGAAGGTAGAGATTCGTACTCGTCGAAATATCAATATCTTTTTCCCTTTTGCTGTTTTCTCTCCTCTTTCTTTCTTTCTTTCTTTCTTTCTTCTCTTCCTCCTCTTCGTATTCCTCTCGTTGAGGGAGAGAGCACGCTCTTTGGCCCTTCGACGTTTTCCCTTGGCGACGACGCGAAGCACTTTGCGAGGGCGCGTTTCACGCTTGACACCGGCGTTACGCGCCTGCTATCCTAGCGGCTTCGAGTCGAGTGCTTCGAGCGTACGTCGAAAGGGTTGAAAGGGTTGTGAGAGAGAAAGAGAGAGAGGGAGAGAGGGAGAAGGAACGAGCGGAGCAATGAGTCAGCCCTTTTTTACGCTTTCACTGCGACGCCAACGTCGTAGTTGTCGTTGTCGTAGACGGAATCTTATCGTTCCCAAGCCATGCAACATTTTTATTTTTTGGTACAGCCATAAAAAAGAAAACGGAAAGCGAAAGAGTCTGGTCCGAGTTTGGAATATGTTCGCGTGTGCCATGTTTACCGTTTTTTGGTAAACGCCGAATTTACTATTCAAACGGATCAATAGATACATGTAATATTTCGAACGTTAGCTAGCAGACGCGTTACAATGAAACATTTTTTAAATATCGTTAGCTCTCTAATTAATTATCCCTCTTTGTTCGAGCGCGTATTTTATATTTCGAATTTCCATGTTTATATTAATTATTCTCCCGAAAATCGAAATCGTAGAGTAAATCATTTGATTTCCGGCGGGAATGGGAATTTGTATAGAAAAAAAGATTACGGTATGGTATGCACCAAGAGTTACAATGGAGAACTCGATTTCGAACGAAATGACTCACCCATTACGAGTCTTTCTATAAACGCTCTTTGAACATTTGAAACGTGCTCTCTCTTCTCTTAACTCTTAACATTTTTACGTTCTAGTTTTGTATCGTTCGTCGCACCATCGAATCTTAATCCAGATTCTTTGAGAATCTATTTCCTCGCCCGTGAATCGTTTTCGATATCGTCTTCTTCTTCTTCTAATCTTTTTTTTTTAAGCAGTGGACGGTTTAAGGCACCCACGCCGGGGCCACGAATTTCACAACCGCCGCCGCGCGGCTCTCC
The DNA here is from genome assembly GCA_032403825.1 of Odynerus spinipes. Lineage (NCBI taxonomy): Eukaryota > Metazoa > Arthropoda > Insecta > Hymenoptera > Vespidae > Odynerus > Odynerus spinipes. The sequence goes on along the minus strand of JAIFRP010000006.1, from coordinate 542,424 downwards.
TCGCATATTTATATTCTACGAATCCCGATCTGGATTCTTTCCAGGCGCGCGACACATATCGTGTCGAATTATCTTGTTTCTCTTTCTCTCTCTAACTCACTCTCACTCTCATTATTATTATTACCAGCCCTCGGTTGAAAGGGAGTGCTTTTGTTAGGGCTGCGTTCCTAATCCTTAATTTGTCGGATCTACAGATTTGATTTTGGAATTTAAGCTATTTAATAATCCTATTTTATCATTAATAACAATCGCTTATTGTGTAATATCATAATTATAATATTATAGGATAATATTATAATAGCATTATTGGGTACAGCGTTTCCATTTTCTATTCGAATCACGATCCTCTCGGAATTTAGTTTGAAATGTTCTTAAAGTATCGTTCGTTTTAATATTTGTCCCAATGCTATCGCTAAATCGTTCTATTATAATATCGAACGTTGTTAATGAATATAAAGTAAATTTCTCCCTATTTTTTTTTTTACAGGTACGTAAAAAGATAAAAACAAAAGATTTTCATTGTTCGCGCACGCGGTCGCTTCCATGAGAGAGAAAGAAAGAGACAGAGAGAGAGATTCTTTTCCTAATCGTAAAAAAATTTAAAAGCTCGTATGTACGGCTTTGAAAACGTCTGGGCAAGAGCGTGTTTTGCGAGCTGCGAGCGATAACACCGGACTCCGCTCGCGTTCTCTGCCTGCCTGCCTGCCCGCCGTCGCGTCGTCTGCTTTGTATTCCGAAGCTTCGCATTACCGGCACGTCGACTATTACGTGGAAAAAGAGAAACGTATTGTGGAACGCTTACGTAGCTCTCCACTATTCGTTTCGCCTTTGCTTCGTTCCCGCCAGTCCGCCATTTTTATTTTTCACGGCTAATTATTAAGGAAAATTGTAAAACACGAATATTCTTTCGGGAAAGTCTCTTTGTTTTTTTTATGGAAGTTGCGATTGGTTCATGGCCATCTTGAAAACACGACTTCTCTTCGTCCAGAATTTTATTTCATATTCGGATAACGGAGAGAGAGAGTCATTTTGTTTCTCGCAATTTTTTTTTTTATTTGAACATTTTTGTCTGATACGCATGCCGGATGCGAAATAAAATAAATGATTCATTTAACGTTCCTGTAATATTTCGAATCGTGAATAAATTAAACTCGGCGTGGAAATTTTGTCAGTTTGACAGATTTCACATTTTCCAAAAAGGGAACGAAGAGTTTTTTCCGAATTGCATACTAGCGTAACTCCCTAATCCGTAGAAAAAAAATAGAACGCTCATCGAATATTTTTACGTGTCATCATTTCTGCGTTTTTCGCAACTCCGGCTTTTACAAATCTTCAACTTCTCAATCTCTCTCTTCCGAAGAGACGATGAAGGTTTATCCTCCCCTCTCTCTCTCTTTCTTTCTCTCTTCTCATCCCCGCTTCTCGTAAACGGTCTACCGGAAACGTTCGGAAAGAAAAGCAAACAGCCGCGGCTTTCGTAGCACGCTCGTGGCATCGACGGCTTACGATGAGAGAAGCAAAGCGGAATTTCCTTCTCTTTTTCTCGCTGAAGTGACTTCCAAATAGTTACTACTTTGAAACTAACGTACGTACGCAACATGTGTATGTATAGATGTATATACACGCTAGATCCTCCTCTTCCCGTATGACACGGTTGTCGGGGTTTCGAAAAATATACGAATTTTTCCAGGAAATAAAATTTAATTCGAAAAATATATATTCTTTATGCAATATTGTAATATTAAAAATTCTGACGATGTTGTCATCTTGTATGCAGCTTTCTGCAATTTTCCAACCACGCTCTATGAAGATCTACGTACGTATACGTACACGAATAACCCTCGTATAACACGCTACACCTTGTAACAAGATTTTAACACAGTACCCTCTAACACGGGTTCGATTTAATACAGTAATAATTTGGGCGTTATACAAGGATTACGAGGTATACGTCTTGCACACGTCGATATATATATATCGATCGCTAGAGAAGATGCTTCCGTTCGCTTTATTATTAAATCAGATTAAAATTCACGTTAAATCGCTCGCTAATCCATGCTGTTACGCGTGCTAAGGTGCGCGCGCGCGCACGTAGGAGAATAAACGGAAGGTGGTTAATCAACATAGGATTATCGATCGATCGGCTACAAACACCGTTTGTAATGGCGTGTCAGGAATCGATCGTAACGATGCTGCCTGCCTCCTCCGGCCGGATTATTTCAGACGACCTTTGACGTCAGCTTAATACGTTTACCCGTGCCTCCAATGGGATAATTTTATTCGTAAACTAAACGACGGGGGAGAGAGAGAGAGAGAGATGCGTGCGTATAATAAGGAATACATTGATTTTCGAATTATTTTTTTGCGAACGTCCTCGTTTTTTACGAATTTCGCTTAAATTTGTTTAAAACGATACAGCAATCAACGATAATCCATCAGCACACTCTTTTTTTAACCTACTTCGAATATATTCATTATGCATACGACGATACGATTCTATTCGCGTTAACAGAAATTAATTAATTAGATCGCCTTCTCCTCCTCTCTCTCTCTCTCTCTCTCTCTGTCTCTGTTTACTGTCGTGCACGGTCCGATGATCGATACCGAAAATGAAACGATATCGTAATCTCGCATATTAGACTAACGTAATCCAATATTCCTCGATATCGTCCTTATTTCTTCCCTTCTATGTTTCTAATAAATCGATACTAATCAATATACGAGATATCGAGGTAGAATTGAGTGTACCAAGGATCAGCAACGAAACGATTGACGTGTGAAACAAAACAAGCATATATGCAAGAGCGAGCGAGAGAGAGAGAGAGAGAGAGAGAGAGAGAGAGAGAGAGAGAGAGAGAGCAGTCGATTTTCGGTAGTTTCCGTTCCTCGGAAACGTTGCGTTGTTTATCCAGAGTTTCGAAAACAATTTCGTCGATGGTCGTGGCTCGGCGTGGTCTGTCCAATAATACCAACTTTCGATAATCCGATCACGCCTCTTCATTAATTAGATCGGATTACCGAGATTGCAGTGCGTTCTCTCTCTCACTCTCTCACACATATACGTCTATATGTATGTGCGTATATGTTACATGCGTTATATATATATGTATATAAAATTGTTTCGATAAAATTCGTTCCCTTTTGTGAGTCACTCCTTTGTCCGTTATCTTGAACGTTCGATGATCCCCTAACGAGGGGATTTTCGCAACGATTCTTATCCTACGCTTTTCGAGAAGAAAATTTAAGAAAAAGAGAGAGAGAGAGAGAGAGAGAGAGCGACGAACGAATTATCCAACTAGCTCGCGCCTCCTCTCAGCTCTCTCGGTTCTCGCTCAACGATCCGAGCAGGCTCTTCAACCAGGAAGCGAGTAATTTTGCCATTGCCTACCGTTGCCCATCGTTGTATACCGTCCGTCTATCCACCCACCGGGAACAGGGAGAGATAATTAATTTCACCGCGGGGAACATCGTCGATATTCGCTCTCGATAAAGGAATTCACGCTTACGTGTGTCGTATCGTGTCTTTGTATGTACAAAGTATCAGAGAAAAGATTATTTTCATCGAAAGCTTTCTCTTTTTTTTTTTGTTAGAAGGGCCAGTGTGAATTTGTTCGAAATGTTAAAGCAACGTTTTTCTTTGGACTGATCTTTCACTGGAAATCTCGTTGAATTATTATGTTGTTCAGTATACATATGTATATATGTAATTTGTTTATTTCATACGATGACACGTGTTATATATATATTTTTTTTTGTACAAAACTCGAAAGAAATTGAACAAAGGTATATGCATTTTCGGAAGAGCAGTCAATGTTTCGATCGATGTTACAGAATCGTTCATACGCCTCGTCATTTTTGTTTTGCTTCGATAAACGTGCATCTAGCCGAGGTATAGCAAAACTCGAGGATGCAAGAAGTTTATTCTCTCCCTCTTTCTCTCCTTTCACGCTCAATGGTTTAGGTAGTCGATCGGTGTTTTCTACGTTTCGGTACCACCCTTTCCCTTCAGTTTCTACAGTTTCTCAGCTATCAATTCTAACATGGTATTCGGGACGAGCCGTTCTACGTTTACGGATCGTTTCACGAGCCACGACCTTTCGAACCGACGAAAAGGTTATTCGCGAAAGAGCCCGGGTATACTGTACTCGAGTGGTACTCGTTTGTCTTGCTCTTTCTTTTTCTTTGCTGCGAAGAGAAAAAGAAGAATAAAATGAAGAGAGAAAGAACGAGGGCCATCTTCGTTTATTTTTCCACGATTCTACGTTCCTCTATTTTATTTATTTTATGCTACACTGTAAACTAGTTGCATATGTGTAGGCAGTACACGTGTGTGTGTGTGTGTGTGTGCGTGCGCTTTACGTATGTATAACACACGCGTGTGTGTGTAGGTGTATGCAGCGAGCCACGCCGCCATTGTTATCGACATATCTCCGCAGCAATTTAGGACGAACGGCACCTGTCTCTCGGTGTTAAGGCTTCGAGTTATAAAAAGCCACCGTTTGTATCACGAACACTTTACACAATCTGATTCTCTCTTTTCCTCTCTTTCCGTTCTCCTATGTTTTCGAATCTTAAGAAAAGAGCCGATTTCTTGAACGAACGTTATAGATCTTCCAGCGTTTTTGAATATCACGTAGCATCCGTTCCCTGCACCAAGAATATCGTCTTCGTTTCTTCGATACTAAAAAAATGAAACAAAAAGAGAGAGAAAGAGGAAAAGAGAGAGAGAGAGTGTGCGTGTAAGGTTCGTGTTCGCGAGACTCGCTGTATTTCGCGTAACGTTTTAAGCTCTACTATAATAGCGCGAAGCGATCGCTTGCTTTTATCAGCTTATCTTCGAAAGCAACGATAAACATTTGAATTATTAAGCCCCTTTTCCAACCTACCGGCGAGAAAGAGAAAGAGAAAGAGAGAGAGTGAGTGAGAGTGAGAGAGAAAGAGATGACATCAGCGAGAATCTAAGCGGAGCTCGTGCGTGACGCGTTAAAATGAATGAAAGTTGAGAATACCGAACGAAAGAGACGAGGACGATAAAAAGTATGCGTGTGTGGGTGTCCTTGAAAGGCACATTTCAACATGCGAATCCGTTCAGCGTTATTACCATATCCGTTCCACCTTATTGCCATTATACGAGTTCACGAATATCTCACCCATCCCTATCGGGGAGTCGACCCGAAATCCGTTCGACTTTTACGCTCGACTCTTCTATTAGACGTCGGTGGTAACGCGATCGACCGCGTAATCGTCCCACCCGATGAAATTATTTGCATGGAAAGCGAATATTCGGTTGTATCGAGATTCCCTTCGAGAACTTCGTACGAGGAATAGTCGTTTTTTTTGTTATTAAATAATTTAGAGTGACCTTTCGACGAAAAATTCTTTCTCACGGAGCAGTATTTCGGTTCACCCTGTATAACATACACCATATGATCACTGGTGTAGAATCACTCTGCAAATATTTTGAATCTCTCTGTATATCGGGCGACAAGTTCATTATTTTTTTCCATCGTACGAAATAAGTTATTATTATTATTACTTTTTTTTATTATTATAACGTCCCGTCACTCTAAATCCCAAAAATTGATTATCAGCTGGCCATACATATGTCGATCACGCACCCCGTGTGTGTGCATACGCATACATACGTATACATATACATATATATATATTGGAGGGAGCAATCGAGCGCGAAATCGTTCTGCCTTATCCGTGAGAAATTATTTTCCCATGCTAGGAGTAGAAGGAAACGTATTTTTCGAAGGGGGGAGGGGAAGGGACAGGTTCACCGAGCGCATAGAACGCGATACGATCGGGGATCGTCCGGAGAACAATGAGCAATTATTGCCAGCAGCAACAGGCTGGTCGAGCGAAGCTCTAGCTAGCGAAGTACGGGCCGTGAAGAAAGAAAGAGATGGGTAGTAGATGGAGAGTGAAAGAGGGAGGGAGAGAAAGAGAGATAGAGAGCGAGTGCAGCCGGCCAGGCAGGCAGGCAGCCAGGCCCGTGAGGGCCTGCACGAGGACAAAGAAAAAGGGTCTCACCCCTCCTTTTCCCTTTCTGTTGCCTCCCTCTTCCTCTCCTCATCCTGAAAACCACAGCAGGAGAACGAGCCTCGGGCAGGAGTGCTCAACTCGCGATTCTCTTTCCCCTCGAACTTTCATTTCTTCCAGTGAAAAATGCTCTCTGATTTCCTGCCGAGCTTAGGGCAATGTTCAGAATGCTTCGCGGTGTTACGGGGGGGGGGCGACCCTCGTACGACACGGTAGTTCGAAAAGATTGTTTCGATGGAGTACGCTCTAGAAATTTCACGCAGCTATCGCGTGACGTGAAATTTTAGTAAAACTAAGAGGGAACTCTAATCGTAGAGTTATCCAAAAACAAAAGTAATACTATATATGTACATATTTATAACAAAATTGTTATATGATTCTTGTTTACCCCCCCCCCACAATATTCGTAACGTCTTTGTAAAATCACGAAAAAATTTGTCTGCGCGAGAGCGTGCTTGGAAAATAATCGTAAAATTCTAACACGATCGAGGATCGATGTAGGTTCAATCGACGATGCTCGTTACTTAATACTCCAGACACGAGATTTCGAATCGATCGGTGTTATTTAATTCCGTCGTAACGATTCGATGCGCGTTTCTGCTTTCTAATTACCGATTACGCGTGTTTCTCTTCTCCTGCTTCCTTTTTTTCCTTCTTCATGGCGTACGATAGTCTAGCGTAACGGTAGTATCGCTAAGGCGATGAAACTTAAACGTAACCTCGAAGATTCAGGTCAAGAGGTATATTCCGAGTCTGTGTTTATGGATCCTAAACGTTAGAGTTCTAGATCCTCGAGTACTCTCTCTCTCTCTCTC
>JAIFRP010000006.1:497492-515905 GCA_032403825.1 Odynerus spinipes | reverse complement strand
AAAAAGAGCGAAAGAAGTTGACGGGCGGTACGTGAGAATTTACATTCTCCCAACACGAGGGAGAAAAAGGGAAGGTCCCCTTGATTTTAGAAGGGATTCGTGAACGTCGAGAAAGATAGACGAACGGAGGGTGGGAGAAGAAGACGGCGATGGTGGTGGAGGTAGGACGAATCTGAGATTAGAGCACGAAGCTTCGTGTCGAGGAGGATTCTAGGAAATCGCAAAGCCCTTTATAAAGCCATGGACTGGAGCGCGGCACGGTAACGTATTATTTTCGTGTCGGTAACGAATCCGTAGAAATTAATTGTAACGCCTGACTCGCTCTGCTCTCTGCACGACACACTGGGATTTACGTGAACTAACGGACGCGTACGTGTGTACGCTTTTACGTGTGTCTGTCTCTCTCTATGCACGTGTGCGCGCGCGTGTGTGTGTGAGAGAGAGAAAGAAAGTTGCTCTTCTCTTGGAGACGTAATCGCGTGTCCCGGGACTCGAGAGAAACGAAATCCGGGAAAGCATTTTTAGCCGATGGTGCAAACTAACCCGAGCTAACAAGATTTTCGATCGGAATTTTGCTCGATTATCAAAACGTTCGTTCGCAACGATATCTATCAGTCTCTCTCTCTCTCTCTCTCTCATTCCCTCTCGTTTTTGCTCTCCTCTGTTTTACCGCGGCCGTTTCCACGGCTCGATTATATCTCAACCACCTCCCTCCTCCTCAACCCTCCCCCCTCTCTCACTCTCTTCCTATATGAAATGGAATATCGTTGCGGACGGTGGTAGAATGCGAAATAAAAAAAGAATTACCCGTGCAGATGCTTTCGCGAAAAGCAATTAAAAAACGTGGCTCGTTCCCTAGCGATACCTCCTTCGGCTACCATTTTTAACGTAAATATTCGAACCCGGCCAGGTTATCATCGTCTATGTGTTTTTCCTGCCGTAAAAATAGGAAACGTCGATTAGAACGATCTGGCGATACTAAAAAAAAAAGATAATTTAACAAATGATTCTTGCTGTGTGATTAATACGATCGTAAAGAATTAGTCGAGCTCTCGAATCGGACGGAAGACGCGTGATATGGGAACGAAGACGAGCGTGCGCGTGGAGGAGGGAGGGGGAAACGAAATTGCGTTGCTCTCCTGCGGCAACGAAAGGGACGTGTCGCGTAGGTAGGAAAAGGGGTGAGGATCGAGGGGCGGTGATGGTGGAGTGTGGTGGTAGTGGTACGGCTGTGTCGCCGGTGGGTGCAAATTTTCCCCACCTGTTGCCAAACAATTCCCATGGAAACGAAGTTATGGCTACGGGCTCCCTTCGGATAAACACGCGCGCGTACGCGCGAAACTCCCCCCTCCCCCATAAATGTCGTGCCCTCGGCGTCGCTAAAAATGGCATTTTTTTCGTGACAACGACCGACAGATCGTCGGTATGGCGGTCGTTACAGGTTCGATCGATTTTTTCCTCTCTTTCGAGATCGTAGGTAGTTTCAAATTTTCAATTCGTCCGCGGTGTATTCAGTGATCGTTTACAGGTATAGAAAAAGATCGAATAAAGTTCGTAACATTTGTTAAATATATCGTAAAAGAATCATTTGGAAGTGGTATAAGCCCAATGTTGAAAAAATGAATTAAGGCCAGTTTTAGTTCGACATAGATATTTTCTTTTTACATTTATAATAATATCTCAATGCACGAATAAACGGACTCGTAACATTTTCAAAAACAGACGGCTCGTATTTCGGTTCGTTTTACGCGTCACCATAACGCGAAATAAAATATTACTCAAAAAATTGAGTTTATCGTCAACGATTTATCGCGAGTCTAAGGGGAATTTCTCGATAATCGGACATTTGTCACTGACAGCGAAAGCAAAATCCCGAGGAAGAGAAGCGAAAAAAAAGAGAGAGAGAGGGAGATAGAGGCGTTATCAGCGTATACACTTTATCCCACGAAAGATGGCAGGTGTTGCGGGTCGGTCTTAATAATTTACAGCTACAAGACACACGCTGCTACGTTATTGCCTCATAAAGAAGCCGCCGTGGGTTTCGGTCCTACGAAAGCTTTTCCATCCTTCTCCCCTCCCCCCGGCCTTCCTCAACACACACGTACACGCTATCCTACGTATTATACCCTACACGCACGTGTAGTTTTGCCTCTACACTCGAAACCTTCGTGCTATAAGTAAAAGTAAAGCTAAAGTAGCTGATATTTATTGACATCTTCATCGACGTCACGAGTTAGGTAGCTGTACCTTAATTTTCGACGGTCGGCACGAATGTCGTTGCAACATTCACCAAAGTTGGTATCTCTCTCTCTCTCAGTTCGGTAGAAAACTTCACGGAATATCTGGTAGTCCTTCCGAACGTTTCGCGTCGATTCAGGGAAACTTATGGGTACACCTAGAAGAGAATGAGAGAGAGAGAGATAGAGATAGAAACATATCTATATATATCGAAACGCGTAGTTCTCGGACGAGGTTCTCGTCGTTTTAACGGCTCGTCTTGAGTGCGCCTTAATATTAAGGTCGGCCGGATACCAGCAGGGACCTCTTATTGACACACCTGCGTTAATCCGGTTATGACCGCGACTGCGCTCTGGAAATTTGTAGGTACTCGTAAATTTTAAAACTCCCTCACGCAGCTGCGCGTACTATACCTACGCGTATGGCGACGGATCGTATCGCGGGCCCTTTAATCGCACGCATTCGCGCATAAAATCTTTTATTTGCCCGCGAATCGCGTACAGACGCGAGCTTTTCTGCATCGTTTTTACGATCGGCCATCGATGATCGTCGTTTCGATCGTACGCAAACATACACGCGTGTATGTGGAGTGGAGTGATACCTAAAGTTCATTTTTTGCAATATTTTTATGGCTCTCGGGGTATTCACGATGTCCTTTTATAGGAAAGTAGTAGGGTGTGTTAGCGACATCTTTTAATTAAAACCGTGGTTCTCAACCTCTAGGAGTATCGAAGAGTTTATTATTTACTATCATCGGATACGTTAACGTTAGTAATAATAATAAAAAATTGGGGAACTTTGACTTTCATTTTCGCATGGCTGACGCGAATTTTGTAATAATGGCAGGGATCCATCGTCGCTAGCTTCTATCGCTAATTTTTATTATCAATCATGTATACCCCTATAAATATATATATTTATTAAGTTGAAAGTTCAAAGTAGCAAGGAAAGTTTTCCAAAAGAAACATAATTTCGATCGGTCTGCCATCATTAACGTCCACCGTTCGTAACGATCTCGCGGAGAGAATGAACGCGCGCGCGAGCGCACGGGGGCGAACGAGCGACAAATACGAATTAATTAATAACGTTCATAAACCGTACGGTAGCCCGGGAGTAGCTTTAACGGCTTCGCCAAAGCAGGGTTAGTTAATACCCATTAAATTATCTCCGGTACTTACGCAAAGATCATTAATTTATCCTACGTCGTATTGCGTTCGTATATCCCACTACCGCCTACGCACACACGTACGTGTACATGCGTCTATGTATACATAGTTTTCTTCCTATCGTTTTCGTAGAAACGCACGAAGCTACTCTTACTTGCTAGAATTGCTTGAGATTTAAAAGCCTCTCGACGGAAGCGAACGTTTCTCGACATTATCGGAATCACGCTAATTTTAACTACTCAAAGAGAGCGAGAGAGAGAGAGAGAGAGAGATAGAGAGAGATGGGAAGAGAGAAAGGGGAGTATTTTACGCTTCATGGTGTTTTCTCGGAGCGGGCAAGAAAAAGACGGAAAGTAAAAGTAGCCATCCTTTAGGACAGGCCGCAGTTCGCAAAAGGGATCGAGGTGGCTAGCTGCGTCTGCGTCTGTGTGTGTATTTTTAAAAAGTAATGGATTGGCTCTTAATTCATCGTCCGTTGAAATTGTAATACTCCCTTTACCTTCTCTCTCCCCCCCTCTCTCTTTTCTCTTTTACGCAGTCTCTTTCACTGTTTCTTCTTACTATCTTGGATAAACCTGCAACGTCGCGTCACTTCCAACGAACTGTAATGCAAAGAAGCATACGAGGAGGGTGGGAATTCGAGAAGGAAAAGAGGGGGTTGAGGCGAGGGGAGTACGAGCTAGAGAGAGAAGAGAGAGGAGTACTTTTTTAATTTGTTCGGACGAGGGAGCTTTTTAAAGCGATTGCTCGGGCGCTTTTGCAGATTGACTTCCACTTTACGGAGTTCTCAGATATACACGACCAGAAAGAAGAAACGTCTTCTACTTGCTTTTCCTGAAGGTACTATCCAGTTGAAGGGATGGCGGGTGGGCTGGGGGTTAGGAAAACCGGAGAAGAGAGAACTTTTCCATCGTTGCTTTCACCTGAGGCTACGTTTTACTCATCCCACACCGCTAGACCACCTGTAATGATTCCGATTCTTGTCTCGTTTGCACTCGCCGTTCCGACGTCCTGTTGCTTCCTCCAGGAGTTTTACTACGTACGATTAAGAGATTGCAAACGGTGTTTTTTTCTCCACCTCTGCTCTTTTGTTACTCCTTCGTTATTGACGGTATTTGTTTTTTAAATTACATGTAATTAACGAGTCCCCTTGCCGATAAAATAGAAAATAGTTAAAATCGCGTAGAGTTGTTTAATGTAAAATATATTTATACTCGTGATAGTAAAATTGAAGGAAAAACTATAGTCAAAGAGACGTAGAACCTAATGGGCAAGACTTTTTTTACATTCAGTTGTAAAATCGAAGTTATATTTATACAAATGTTAAACTTTATCGCGACCAACTTGGATTGTCTTTTTTCATACGAGCCGACGTGGTACTAAAACCGCTGCATTAAAATCGATACAATGAAAATAAATCAGTCTGGATACAGGGTGAGTCCTCAATTGGATTAACCTTTAGCTTAGTGATTTTAAAAAAGATGTTCCGTATGTAACGATTTGTAAGAGAAACGATATTATCGAACGTTCCGGCGATTTCGTATCTACCAACCGATATATCGAAATAACATTTATTCTGAAATTAGTAAAAGAAAAAAAAAACGGTTAATTAAATGGAGAATAGTTCTCGACTCACCCTGTATACACGTAGATGCATCGGGAGTACACGCGACACCTCGTGGCTTCTGGCCGATCGTTAAAAACGTTGCTCCTGAAATGACTGCTCGTAAATCAGACCGGCTACCGATCGAACATTCGTCACGCGGACCGCCCCAGCTTTTTCCGTCGTAATAAAAAGAAAAAAAGGAGAAGAAACTACGACGAAGGACCTCGAGGTAGGAAGATCCGATCTCCGAACGAGAAAAAGAAATAACAAAGCAAAAGAATCGATTATTTTATTATAAAACGTATTCGAGTAATAAAGTTCGATATTTTTAATTAATCGATGCTAATTAAACCCGGAGTGATTGTTATCGCACGACGAGTATCTAGATGAATCGATTCGATTATTCTCGATTTCTCGTGACGTTCGAGTTTCAGTACACTCATCGTTTCGCTTTTATATAAAAGATAAATATCGAACGATCATTTTATTTAGCGAAGCGTACAACGATCGCTGAACGTTACCTGTCTTTTTCTCTTTTTTTTTATCCTTCCTTTTGTAATCCATTTCCCGTGGATGTTGAATTTTATCCGTTCGCAAGTGCCGTCCCACTCGTTCTTAACTATTTGTCCGTTCGCCACTTCACTCGTATCTCCGCTTTCTTCCGGTTATCTCTCGATTTTCTTTTCACCCGTTCCATTTTTCTTCTCTTTTTTCCTTTTTCCCCCTTTTCTTTTGCCCCTCTCTTTCTCTCTTTTTGTCCATCGCTCTGCCTTTTTCGAATAAAATTCTCTCCGCGATCTCTGTTGTTTCATCGTCTCTTCTCTCCAGTTTAAAATCTGTAATACGGTACGTTCTTCCATAAAAGTGTATGTGTGTGTGTGTGTGAGAGAGAGAGAAGGATTGTGATGCGTTTCTCAGATTTTCCACGACCAGATAAAGACGCTCACCATATCGGGTGTTGGTCCACCGAGGATGGTTAACGCGGTACCTAGACCCAGCATAGTAATCTCGTGAAATATAATACACTGTAATAACGTAAGACGATAATAAGCGAAATAACGATAGCAAGGGACGAAAGTGAGCTCATTCCCAAAGGAAAGCGCGGGAGCAAGAGAGTAAGAGATAGTGAAAACGTCGTTAACGAGCGGATAATGAAGTTTATGTTAAACGTCGATAAAGATCAAGCCCGGCGACGTTCTAACGACGTCAGTCTCTTCGTCGTTGTATATATCATATCTGTAAATAGGCTATAGCTCGCGGCATATAAGCGGCGAGAGACGCGGATACGTATCCAAGAGGAAATGGAACTCACAGTATGTATATATATATATATATAGTGTGTGTGTGTGTGTGTGTGTGTGTGTGTGTGTATGATTTGTTTCTGTCTCTCTCTAACTCATTCCTCTACTATCGTATACACCTGCTGCTACGTTAGTTGAAAATAGACTATTGTTTGCTCCTCCCGCCCCGTATTCTCTTTAGTTGTGCTCTTAGCCATCTTCGTACCCCATACCACAGAATCTTTCGATTTGAGATACGAGTAATCAAGTTCGTTTGTCGGCTCGTCTTCGTCAGTCATGCCGATTTCATCGATGATGAATGTAACAAACATATCGGGGAGAATGGTTGACCGGCGATGCTTCGATTAAATCTATGGTTCGTTAACAGGCCGCTTGCTTTCGCTCGAGCTTATGTTTGCAGTCGTGTCCCGATCCCCCCTCGCCTCTTCCCCGCGTCAAATTTGAAATACACGTTCGATAAGGTTTTCGAACGTGCAGATCATCTCTATTTCGAATTTCCGACAACTATGTATTAAAATCCAAGCTCCTCTCCCCCCTCCCCTTGTTTGCAACCAACTATCATATGTACGATGTCGGTTGTTGCCTTACGAGTAATAGGATATTGTACAATATTATGATCAACTCGCAAACGCGCAAGTAACAAGATAATAATGGACGCTGCTAGCAAAGCATGTTATTTNNNNGATTTTTCATCCATCGTGGTTCAGCGCTACGTGCTTTCGTAATTTCTCTTTTTGTTGTGTTATCATTACATTTTCGTAATTCCGCGTAACGTCATGTAAAAGCGGTAAAAATACGAGGATAAAACTTTAGAACACGGTACAGCGTTATTACGATATCATCTCTCGTTCGTATTTCATTCATGGTAACGTTTGAAAAGTTTCGGGATGTTACCGGGTCGAAAAGACTTTTAGTAATTCTCGTTGAAACATCAGTGGGATACGATCGGCTATGAAATCGTGTTATTCGGTGATTAAAACATTTAAATAGTCTCTTTTCATCTTTGATCGAGTAATCGGAAAATTGACGTTCGAAATAAACTTTTACTATTTATTTGCGTAACATTTTTGAGGGGCCTAATTATTCAGAGTTCTACTTCGTGTACTAAATTTTCCTAACGAAGACGGTTAGAGGCTTCCAGTGGTCCACCGTCGAGAGGACAACTCGGACGGAGACACTTTGTCGAATTTCCTGTAACGAAGACGACGCACTGCTCACGAAAGAGCGCTTAATGGTTCAGAGTGAGAGAGAGAGAGAGAGAGTGAGAGGGGGGGAGTATACGGTTAAAGTTTTCGGTTCGAGAGCAACGCTGGTTCCCAGCAGTCAGAGGATTATTTTCGTAAGTTGCCGAGTTCCCGAAGTATTTAAAGTCCTTGCTTGCCACTTAATCCCCTCCCGTCACGCGGCGGCTTCCTTTAATCGAGCAAGGAACGAGTACAAGCTCGTAATTCGTAGGGGCCAGGGATTATGCGGAATTTTATAACTAATGGCCGGTGGCGCGCGCGAGCGCGCGGGCACACACACATACGTATATACATATACACCACAGAGTACAATCTATCCCGTGCGTGCTTCTACATATACGCGTATACTACAAAACAATTTTACACACCAACAACCACCAACACGCTTAAAAGCACACACACACACATACACTTACACATACACCGTAGTACAATTTGGCACGCATACACTCTCGCGAGAAAATCGTTGCGGTTCTTGGCGCGACGACGTTAGCGCGTTGGTAGTGGTTACACTGGTGGGAACTATTACGTCGCAGATGTTGGATAAGTTTGGGGAGAAGTTTTGGCGGCTGGTTAAGTCGCGCGCGACCGAGGATTTTCAGCGATTTTTCACGCGTCGTTAAGTTCGTGACGAGCTCTCTCTCTCTCTCTCTTTCAGTTTTAAGTGAGCTACGATGTTACAGCTCGTTTCGCATATCGATCCTTTCCTCGAGCTACCCTAACCACTACGTTTACTATACCACACTATTACTATTATTATCGCTATCGTTACTCCTTCGGTTTCTCAGCGAATGAATTTCATGAACGGCTTCAACACGCCCGCGTGCTCCGCATCTCGTACCTCGTTCTTTTCTCTTTTTCTCTCTCTTCATTCTTTCGAAGGTCAACGACGGAGACCATAACGGCGAAAGTATGCGAGTTTTATACACCGTAGCGGTGTCTCTTTATTGCTCACTGATGGCTTTTCCGATGCGCCGCGTCTGCACGAAACAGCTTCCCAAAATGTCCCACGAAATTCCTTCGCGGTTAATCTACGTAACATTGCGAACCATATTCCGTCGAATCGTTTTACCGGAGAAAGCTTGAGGTCGGCGGTGGATTTTTGGGAACGGAGAGGGACTCGTGGATATATTTTAGATATATTTCACCGTTGGGCACAGTTTTTATGTTTTTATTGCTCGCGAGGAACGCGGGGGTGTCTGAATAATTTGTTTTTCGTAATTATTATTATTTTGTCGCTCGATGAAATTAAACTGTTCGAATAATTTTGGAATATTTAAAGGAAGCGAGCACGAGAATGAAGATGGACAGCTTAAGTGCTCCCTCGTTTTCGATAAAGTACTTTCGTGTAAAAATAGTCTATACATATATGTATATATGCGAGCGGAAAGAAAAAGGGAGAAAGAAGGAAAATGGTCCGTAGAAGCGGACGAGTGTGCCGATATTTCCTTGTTCTTCGAATCCCACGGGATATGGGCGCGTGGATGAAACGAAAGAAAGATCGTGGAAATCCCGATACGGATTTAATTCATCCAGGACGACTTCGCGTCGTCGCCGTCCACCGGCTCTCCTCTGGGCATTGCTAGACTTTCTTTTTTCTACTTTTTCTTCTTCTTCTCTTTTCTGGCTCGTTCGGGAAAAAAGTGCTGCCCATTCCGAGATTCGCTACGTAAAATTTGTGTTACGATAAATCTGTGCGGCTTTGGTATGTATAATATTTTTAAAACGATTTGGTCGATTTTTAAATTAAAAACGTAATTTTATTGGACATTCTTTTCTCGAATTATTAAACATTGTTTAGATAGTCGTAAAATTATTAACTACTTGCATCGATGTCAATATTTCCCGTTTAATTAATTTTTTCAAAACGTACATAATTTTTTAATGAAAAAAATCAAAATATTTCGTCCCTTGCTCGAGCGAAAGAGAATCTGAACTCGCTCAAAGGAAATACTTCAAACTTGTTCGACCACGCTGGATTTGTAGAGACAAACATAACGATCGTTGTACATACATACGATGACACGCAAGCACGAGGAATCGGGCCAACGTCGTTTAGCTCGAGCTAACCCGCGTGTTGAGCTTCAGGGTAAACCCCCTTGGTAGTAGGGGAATTAATTGAATATCGAGCTACGAGACAATCCTAAGCCTCGACAGTACCGTCTTATCTTCTTCCCTCTCCCCACCCCCCTCCACTCTCATACAATACACTACCACACGTATATATATGGCGTTATCCTGAAAATTTGTGGCAATTTTTAAGAAAAATTGAGACAAATATTTCGTTATTTAAAAATGATGTATTACCATAGTAGTATATTTTTTAACACAAGACAACGAGGATATCGCCGGGATACGTGTGTACGAGAGTACAGTTTGATCGGATCGCGATCGGCCGTTAGCCGTTGGTAATCCGCTTAGGCGAGAGAAACTTTTTTCTTTTCTTTTTTTTCCCCCAATTCCTCCTGCCCCGTTTCTTCGTTCCCGTTCTTCCTCCCTCCTTTTTTTTATGTCGTTATCAGTGGGAGAAAAAAATGAGGTAACGCGTGTTCGTGCCGGCGATGCGAACGCGGTACGGTCGTATAAATGCATAACTAATTAATCATCGCGTTGTAATGTAACAAGGTAGGACGGGTAACGACACTAGAAGCTAAAAGTAGAGAGGAACGAGAGGAGAGTAGAGAAATGGAGAAGGAGGGTGAAAAATATAAAGCATGAGCAACGCTAGAGGTAAAAGGATGTGAAGGGGAGGGGGGGAGCGCGAGAGCAAGGATACCAGTCGATAGTCATGACCGGTGATATTCAATTAACTTTGATTGACTGTTCAGTTTTAATTGAGCCGTTGTTGAACGCTCTCCTCGCTCGCTCGCTCGCTCAACCGGCGGTCTTTTTTCCCCTACGCTTTTTCTTTTTTCGTCTATTCCGATCCACCGTCAAAAAATTTTACGCTCGAGCACAGAAATTAATGAGAGCAGAAACACGTGTTGATCTTATCGGCGGCGATACGTACCATATTTTTCCGGTCTCTCTCTCTCTTTCTCTCTCTCTCTCTCTTTCTGTGTTTCCGCGTTTTATTGTTGTTTTTTATTTATTTTTTTATCATCTCGTCGGTTACCGAACTGTCGCACGCACGATCGATCGATCGATTCGCCACCGTTTATTATTTATTCTATTACAGGGGAAAAAGAGAGCGAAGAATGAGAGTGGGAGACATAAATCACGGACAGAAATCTGTGTTATCGACGCTCGTAGCCCAGTGTTTCTGTAATGGCTAATTAGTCGATTAACAGAGTTTCCAGTATTCGGCAAACGGTCCTCTCTTGTTGTTCCAAGCCCCCTCCCCTCCCCTCTCCACGTACATCCCACCTTCGCTAGTCGTCACACCAAAGCGCGAACGACACGCACACTCGCCGATTTACCCCCACCCTAACCTTCTCGCCGATGGCACTCAGGAATTGTCCGCTCAGCCGTTCGCGTTCAAAGAGAATTAGCGATAATAACGAGCCGACGGTTGATTGCCTCGGCAGCGTCCATCGATCCTCTCGCCCCTTTCGACGATGAGACGGCGTGCCATTAATCCGTAGTCTGGCGAGAAAAGGAAA
Source organism: Odynerus spinipes (assembly GCA_032403825.1). Taxonomy (NCBI): domain Eukaryota; kingdom Metazoa; phylum Arthropoda; class Insecta; order Hymenoptera; family Vespidae; genus Odynerus; species Odynerus spinipes. The sequence goes on along the minus strand of JAIFRP010000006.1, from coordinate 504,748 downwards.
GAGGTCTGGCGGGTGGGAGGCGGGTGCAAAAAAGGATCTTTGCCCGGCCGAAGGCGCCAAATGGAAGTTTAGTCGTGAAGGTTGAGAGGGGAGGTGGCGGGGGTGGAAGGTTTGGTAAGAATAATTGGAAGAGCTCCCAGGTATTTTTTTCGGCGTTCGTAGGAGAGGAGAACGAGGGTCTTGAGATCCTCTAAGCAGCTTCCTCCCCCCCCTCTCTCTCTCTCTCTCTCTTCCTTCTCCTCTTCGCATCATCCGACGTAAATCGCCGAGCGATTTTTCATGTATCTTTAATACCGAAGAAACTTCACTCTTTTGCTCCCTTCGTTATATTTTTATATTCCGCGAACTCATTCTCTTTCTCTTTTTCTCCTTCCCTCTTCTCATCCACGCTCTTCTTCTCTCCTTTTCTCGACGAAATCGCCGTTGAAAGTAAGAAGGCTACTCTCGTTACAAGATTAATCGTTTCGGTCCTCTCTGCTTTTTCCGCCGACTGTGACCGACTCTCCTGTTAGAGGGAGGAAGAGGAAGGGAAAACACACGAGGAAACTTAACTGTACGTTAAAAATTAATGATATTGTAACTTCGACTGGTACGCGGGGAACACGATGATGGGATACGCGTGTAGGCGGACGAAGGAGAATTTATTGAAACAACGTTTGACGACAGTCCGTACGATGACGTCGCTTTCTTACGTTCTAACAAATCATCAGAAACTTTTAAACTCTTTCAATGGACGAGAAGTATTAATTCTAACTTTTTACAATTTTTTTTTGTTTTCTTTTTACTCCGGTCATTTTCGTTATTTGTATTATTTTTCATAGGAGAAAAACGATTTTTTATATAGAATCGATTACGCGCGACTGGTTCGGACGCCGGGCGATTAAAAGAGAGAAAAAAAACCAAGGAAATACGGAAAAGGAAACAGGAAGGAGGAAGGAAATAACGAGCCTCGGCGACGAAGAGAAAACATCTTTTCCCGTGCTCCTTTTTTGTTGTCCCTTCCCCCCACTTCTTCCTCTTTTTCGGTCGACGTATTGTGCCCATAGTCATTAGTGTATCTGGGCGAATAAAAGTTAAGATCGGCCGGTCGGTTCGGTATCCTTTGTTCCTCCCGGCCGAGGTAAAAGCCTTCTCTTCTGTGCCTGATAAACGTTCGTTCGAGATATCGACCGGCAACGTTGGCGTTCGTTGACAAAGATCCCCGTCCTGTTCCCTCTTTATGTGTGTGTGTGTGAGAGAGAGGAGAAACACGGTAGAAAATGACTTGTTATCTCCCCGGGATCCGCATTTTCCAGAAACGTCAAAAACTTTCTCTCGCTCGAAACGAAACTCGATGGTCGGAACGTCGTTAGCAAGAATCGTTCAAAATTGAACCCGAAATGTAAAGCTTCCTAACGTGGCTTACGATCAAACGCTTTACAGATAAAAAAAAGATCCATCATTTTCTTCATAACGATTTTTAGTTACTTTTTGACAAACTAATCATAAAAAAGTGATTTACGAAGAGTACACTTCAGTCTGCTTTTGAATCCTTTTTGTAAATCGAGTGCAAAAGAGAATGACTTAAATTTATTAATCACTCGTAATGGATAGTAACCAAATTGCTGTTCGAATTTGGTTCTTTAGGGCACGCGCGACCGGAATCGCTTGCACCTGGAAAGATTTATTGAGAAGGTTCAAAAGGTCATCGAATTCAATCGATACTTCGTCGAAGACGCGTGCGTTCCACGTAGAGAGAAGCGAGTTCTCAGGGTATTAAGTAGGTTAAAAGGGAATCGTACGCACTCTCGTTCAACACTCCCTCCTCCTCCTCCTCCTCCTCCTCCTCATCCCCCTTCTTCTGCACCTCCTCATCTCGAAGTCGTTCCCGTGACAAGTTTAGGTTCCCTACTAACCTGCCTGGCGGTACGAACTGGCGGAGGTAAATCGAAACTAGCGAACTACTCGAGGCAATTAGTAATAACTAATTAGTTATCGAGGATAGGATGAGGTCGGTGGTGGTACGTTGACTGGTGACTCTCCGCGCAAAGGAGGACTTCCTAACGTCGGTGGTAAACTTCTCAAGATGGAACTGTATCCCCATTCGTGTCAGAAATGGGGAATGTCCGTCAAAATAGCGCGAAGGGGTGATACGGTTAAGGAAATGTGTGTTTCCTCGTAGATTTCCCGATAATTATTGGAAAAGTAACCTCCGTTTGTGAATCGACGATCTCTAGATTCCATCTACCGTCCCAATTATTTTCTATCGTTTGATTCGTCCATTTCGTAAAGCAGACAATTTTTCAATGCAACGTAGCACGAAAATGTTCGTGAATTTTAAAGAAAGCTGCAATTTTCTCACACGCGCGCATACTTACGTACAAGCAGCGTGTGCTTATCTCTTTATATCGTGTCTGCATCGGTATCTATGCGAAAATTATGACATGGCGAACGTAAGTCTTGATGAGATAGATGGAGATAGTAGAAGATGAATGCACGAAGGAGGAAAAGTAGGAGGATGCGCGAGAGGGCAAACGTATCCCGCGATTTCCGGATGCCTGGAGTACGCGAGATAGAACGAAAGAGAAAAAGAGAGAGGACGGACGAGATTCACCGGCATCCATCGCATTCAATCGACTTTCAATTAGCGTCGAGCTCGAATTTTCCACAGAGGTAAAAACAGGAATCCGGCGAGCGAGAGCTATTCGCCCGGCAAATCGCTAGCTAGCTCGCTCGAACGACGAGCCAACTCGTACTCGTAAATCAGGGATGCGTTACTCGCGCTGCGGTTTGTTTCGATGTTTCGTCATTAACACGTCGCCGAGATCACGTTTCGTATCTCGTTTACGTTATCGAGTCCTCCATCGATCCGTCTTTTTTTTTCCATCGAGCTTTACGTACATGCACTTTGATCCTTTTCTACTTTCTCCTATCTATTTTTGGTCCAGCAACAGAGTAATCAAATTAGGGTAAAAAAGAACAACAAATTTTTCTTACGCTTTCTAATAATATTCAGTGAATTCTAATCTCGAGTGGTAAATTTGAGAGGAATTAATAAAAGGCGACCTTGATCGATCACGAGAGAGACCGTCCTCCATGTTTTCTTTTTACCGCCTATTTTTTCTCTTTCTTTTCTCCTTTCTTTGTTGTTCGAAAGAAAAAGAAGAAGAAGAACCCGAAGTATTCCTCGTGCCGGCTCAATTTTTCAGAAGCCATTCACCGTTCCTCTTCTTCGGCATTTCGGGCCGCGCTCGCTAGCTCGCGTGCTCTTAAACATTCCAAAAGTTTTCCGAATGGCCGCATGTATTTTTCATACGCCGAGGGAATCGTTAGGAAAGTTACGGTAGACAAGGAAGAGAAGGGTGAGAAGGTGGGTGGGTAGTACGAGAGAATTCGAACAGGATCTTCGGGAAATTCTTTCGTCGCGTGATCGACCGGCACGGTGAGTGAAGCGATTAGAAAAGAGCGATAGAGATAGAGAAATGGGGTGAAAGAGAGCACGAGAGAGAGAGAGAGAGAGAGAGAGAGAGAGAGAGAGAGAGAGAGAGAGAGAGAGAGAAAGAAACAGATCGGGGGTGAGTTAGGAGTCGCGAAGAGACGCGTGTCGAGCGAGAGCGAGCGAGACCGTGCGATTAAGCTTCGAAACGAGAATCCACGACAGGATTGCGGCACTTAGTTAGTAGAGGGAACGAGGTTACCCTGGAATTGGGTACTCCAGAGGCCGAGGTCCTGCTAGTCAGGAATCTCGGTTATGCCGATTAAGTCTTCGTTCCAGTCAACGGGACCGTTGAACGAGGAGAGCTTGTAGCCGGATAGAGCTAGAGAGAGAAAGAGAGATAGAGAGAGAGGTAGAGCGAGTAAGCAAGTGGAAATTCGCAAGTGAAATCTCCGCGCGATTCGCAACTTCGATCGAGCCGAATGGACGACCTTTCGACCTCATCCACTCTTCCTTGCTCTCCATCTCTTCTCTAAACATCCTAATAATCTCTTCGACACCTCGGAAGGAACGAGAGAGAACCGATCGAATCCTGTAAATTCGTTCAACCATCTAACGCATTCTTCCTTTGATCCTCTTCGTTGGATGCCACAGCTTTTCTCCGTCGTTTCTTCCTTGTAGACATAGTAGTCGAGATGGAAAGAGAAAGAGGAGAGAGCGTGTGCTCGGGAGATGCTGCATATCCTTTGGAAGAGTCAGCCCCGGAGGCGTGAATTCGTTAATACGATTGAACGGGAATAGAACGGCGCGTTAGCGCGGATATTAAAGAGGCAGAGGTTGAAAGGATGGATGATAGCACGGGAACGGCTAGATCGTGTACGGTTGAAAGACAGGTAGAAGGAAAAGGAGGCAAGGAGAGAGAGAGAGAGAGAGGTGGATAGAGTAGCGTCTCGACGGTAAATGTCTTCCTTCCATCTCTCTCTCTCTCTCTCTTTCTCGTGCGCGGGCGTCCGCTTCCTTATCGAAATTCTTAATTAGGAAATTTTAATTATGTTTTGAGGCTGGCACGCTAGACAGAGAGAACGGATGATAGAAAGAGAGTGAGAGAGATCGAGTAAGCTCTGATAGTTGAACACGAGGAGAACAGGCCTCCCTCCGCTGTGCTTCGAAGATAGTGAAATTTTGCCGAACCGTCGCACTGGGACACTCTCCTCTTCTCTTTCTATCCCATTCTTTCTCCTGTCTTTCCTACAAGACGCTGACTCCTATAGGAGAAATGGCAATTAAGCTCACGCCTCATAAAGATGTTCCCCAACGACATTGCCGCCCTTCGAGGCGATATTAAATTTCACCTGTGCCAACGGCACCCTCCCCTGAAGCTTTCCCTTTTCGTCGAATGGATTATGGCAGTTAGGTGTTTTTCCCGTGCATTGATCTTTTTTTTTTGGTATCATTGGATCGTAAGGATACTTTGGAACGAATATATTTATTTTAAGGACGATCTTGATAGTTTTTGTATTTTTCCTAAAACGGAGACTAAAATTATGTATCGTAATTATCGGACTGTGTTTTGAAAATTTTTTACTAGCTCTTCAGGGAAGTATTGAAAATTTTTCAAAGTTCGATCATTGGTTATCGATTACAGGAAACGCGTTAATAAACAATCTCTCGCTTAAAAGTCATGTAATATTTATTATTCGGGGATGGACCAATAGCCGTCCACCGTTATAACGTTTGGCCGAACGCGTTCCATCTCCATTATCCTTTCGTCCGTACACATGTACTCGCGTCTTTCAAAGGTCCACGTAAGCTCCGCTAAACTTAAAATTTCCCTTTGCGGAGAATCGTCCTCTAATCCTTAAAGAATTTTACAAAATACTCTCGAGTCCCCGTAAGAAGCTCGCGGTAGATAAGTAACGTATGAATGTTTCAAAAGGACGCTCGTTTCGCGTTTGCCAGAGTTAAAACAAAAAGCTGTTAAATAAATAACTATGCACCGCGAGGACCTTTGTCGTTTTCATTGGCACGTCGAGCTCGATTAGCAAACTCATTCCGTTCCCCTCGTCTCTCTTTCTCCCGATACGAAGTTAATCGCCACCAAATTAGTCGAGGGCGGATACAAAATTAATCAAACGAAGAGCGAACGAGAGAAAACGGCGACAAAGAAGCGTGAGAGATGAGGACAAAAAAAAAGAGAGAAAGAGAGAAGATGATTCGAGTGCTCCCAGGCTATAGGACAACGCTTCCTGGCAGCTTCATACGGCCGTGTTAACGCGAAATAACGCGTATAATTATCATTGCGAGTCCTGGCGTGGAGAAAGAGAAAATGAGGATGGCAAGAGTACTACGGTCCTGGGTGTCTCTACTTTTCGTAGGAGATACGGAAACACTGCCGTAGGTATACGCAACGTGTTGTTACGTATACAGATATAGTACGTAGATGTGTAGGTACGTGACTCCCAGTAAGAGAGAAAGAGATGGACAGAGAGCGTTTGTATTTCAACGCTCGAACGACGTCATTCGCTAATTGGAAAGTCAGAACTGTCAGAACGGGTGCCGCCGGTGACAGAGGATTCGTCACGATTATCCGTTCTCATCCTGGATGACGAGGAAGTACCGATGCTACCACCACCTCCACCACCACCACTACTATCGCCATCACTACCGCCACCATCACTAGCGTTTGCAATGTGTCTCGTTGCTGGGGCAGTTGCTGCCCGTCGACCGAAATCGAGCCGCGTCCAATTGTACTCTAATCGTTCGTCCTCGACATGGACAAAGTAAAGGCATGACGATTAACGCACGCGGGGTAGCTCGATAATCATTATTCGGTTTTTCTATTACCGATGCTCTTGGGAAAAGGGAAAATTACTTTGAAAGCTCTTGACATATTTTTCACGCGTTACTTACCGGCTAAAAATAAAAAGGTAGGCCATCATTGCTGTTGTAGATTGTTAATAATTTTTCATAACATTATTCAAGAGACTGAGGTAACAAAATGGTTTTATATGCACTTGTTACAAAAATTCGTATTAAAATTCATGGAATTCCGATTTAGAAGTTATCGGTGGTTAAACGGTTCCTTTTTTAATTAAAAAAACAAGTCCATTTATGGCCCATTGGCTTCACAGATACTTTTTTTTATAATAGGTACATGCTATTGACACATGTACAATACATATACACTTAACGTACATATATGCTTTTATTAGGAAAAAATGTTAATTTAAACACGTATACTTCCAATTAATACGAGCTACACTTTTCTTCTTCCCTCTTTCTCCCCCTTGCAACGTGTTTTTGGAATCTCATTTTTTCTCGGCGAAAGACTGCCCATCGAGCAAGAGATTTCTTTTCGTCCGCCTTTCCGGGCCGTCGATCCTCTTCCTCATCCTCCTCTCGCGCCTCTTTCTTTTTCTCTTCCCCTTTCATCCTTCCAGCCTGGATGTAACTCTCCCCCTCTCTCTTTCTCTCTGTGTTTTATGCAAACCTCCGGGTTTTATGCAATGAGACTGCAATATCAAACGCCGCGAGAGGTGAGCGAGCAGAGTGCCGCTGAATAAAATATCTAACGTGTTAAAGAGAGACAGAGAAAGAGAGAGAGAGAGAGAGAGAGAGAGAGAGAGAGAGAGAGAGGGAAGAAATTGGGTAGCAGCAGGGGGTAAGTCATAAGGGTAAGCTCGTAGGCCATTCGGTAAAGGCTCGCCAGACGCATTTCGACTGCCGTTATTTATTTCTCATGACGTACAATGAACACACAGGGGTCCGACGAACTTCTCGATCCTAAACACTTCACGGTACTTCGATTTATTAAAAAAAAAAAAAAAAAAAAAAAAAAAAA
>JAIFRP010000006.1:330177-344903 GCA_032403825.1 Odynerus spinipes | reverse complement strand
CTCTCTCTCTCTTTCTGTCGCAGACGCATACCCGCGAATACTCGCACACGTTCCTCCATTTTCTCTAACCTACTCGATCTTTCTTCGCAACTCCTCAACCCCGAAGAATCTCACCCGCGTACTCGAATGTAAAACCGCTCGTTAAATGGTAGCTTTTAACCTCAGGTTCCGATCTCTCTCTCTCTCTCTCTCTCTCTCTCTCTCTCTCTCTTCCCCCCCTCTCCGTCTTGATTAAACGTTATAGCAGCGCACGTGGAAAGACCGGCTAGTTATTCGGCGTTGCGTAAACGAAACGACGCGTAAAATGTGTAGGAAGAATGCAAAAGAATGGGGACGTAAAACGGGAATCGCTCTACGGAAGAATTCTCGCTAAAGTTTCGCCGAGGAAAACGCGTATCGTGAAAAGAAATAGAAAAAGACTAGTACTAGTAGCAATAGTAGTAGTAGTAGTAGTATTAGTAGTAGTAGTAGTAAGGTATGATACAAAAGAAGCCAGTTCTATTTCACTTTTTCCCCTTCCGTTTCTCCTTTTTCTTCCTCCTCTTATTCGGCTGCGTTCCAGAAAGGAAAAAGAAACTCCGCACGAGCAAGGAAGGAGGAATTCGTAGCGGAAGCTAAGCCACGCGCGTGTACGGAGTGAATAATGGCCGAGTAACGGCATCGACGCGGACGAAATTACGTTACTATTATTACCCGTTATTGCATTACTCGGGCGTTCCGTGGAGATACCGAGCGATAATCGGCCGTGCGAATTAATAACTGTTACATCAATCAATACGCTTGCCCGGTGGACGCGCTTACGTTGCTCCGTCCCGGCTATACATAGAGGAAGCCCGTAGAAGAGAAGGGTGGAGGAGGGTGAACGAGCTAGTAGGTAGTAGGTTAGAGTGTGTGGCATAGAGGGTTGAGGTAGAGCGAGAGTAGCGATGGTATAAGGAGGGTGAGGAGGGTGAGGAGGGTGAGTACCTGTAATCCCTCGATACGAGCAGAACCCGAACAAAATCCTCGTGGGTCCAATGAGCTATGGCCATTGGTCGAAGGGTCTCGTTCCATTTAATAACGGAAACCTCTCTCTCTTTCTCTCGCTCTCCTCCTTTTCCCCCGACGTTTTCTTCCCTTCGGATTAAAGAAAATAAAAGGCGAGACGACGACGGGCTAATACCAGCGTGCGACTCGCTCCTCTCCAAAACTTTTGTTCCACATTCTTTCGACGAAATTCACGAAAAACTGCTCGGGAAAAGTTAGAAGGGGGAGGAAGGGCGAGCGTGGCGACTGCAAGAAAGAAGGGAATTTCTTCGTAAGGCGAGGTAAGGAAGAGTACGTACTGCTTTTCTCCGGCTTCCTCCTACCGGCTAGATAAATTACTTAAGCGACGATTCCTAACTGCAGAAATTAAATTAAAATCCGTTTTCGGTATCCTGGCGATGTACGCGATGCATTTAATCTAATTTAATCAGAATCCAGGAGAATCTAAAATTTAATTAAGTACCACTGTACCCTCTCTTAGCTCCACGAACACCTCGCGTTCTCTCTTTCTATCCCTCTCCCTTCCCCTTCTCCCATTTTTAACCCCCTCCAATTATCAAATCGCCAAATTCCGATAATATAAAATCCCACAGTATTAAAAAGTCCCACGAATTTCACCGAAATCGTTACGAAGACCCATACGAAGTGACGAGAGGGTCAAACCACTTACGCGATTCTCGAAACTCGAAATTGGCAGCTCGCACGAACGATATCGCGTTTCCGTAGATCGCGTGGCCGCGTAGTCCGACGAAAAGCGCATAGGTATCATACCGACGTTGATTTTGGCTACGAGCCCAAAATTCTTCGCCGCGTACCGTCCTGAGCGTCGATTCGTTTCTCTCTGTCTTCCTCTTTCTCTCTCCCTCCTCCCTTTCTCTCTCTCTCTCTCTCTCTCTCTCTCTCTCGCGATCGTGGAGATCGAACGCGCGAGCTTTTCATGATTTTGTTACGATCCCGACTCCTCTCTTCACAAAGACGACGTTTCCCACTCGGTCTCGCTCTCTTTTTTCCTTTGTCGAACGTAATGTTCGCGAGAAGAAAAAGAAGAAGAAAAAAAGGTCGGTCCTGAATATGTGCGTGAATGGGGCCAACTTAATTTCCCGCGGGACTCGACTTGCGGAAATAAACTCGCGTTGGGCTTCTTAAAAGCGAGCGCGGGAAGAAGATGAGAAGGTCGTACGATTTCTTTCTTCTTCCGATGCATACTGGCAAAAAGTGGCTTCTATTTCTTTCCCGCTCCCTTCCCCTCTCTCTGTGTATATCTCTATCCAGCCGAGGAATTAAATTATTATTACGTTTATTAAATTATTAATCGTTCGTTGCGCTCTTATTCATCGCGTATCACGTCGATAAACGTTTTACATTCTCTTCGTTTGGTTTCAAGCTCGGTTTGCGATGGTAGAACTTCATTTCTTTGCGATTAATTATAATAAATAAATAAAGAGAACGATAGAGAGAGAGAAAGAGAGAGAGAGAGAGAGAGTTAGAATTGCAGACCGCGGTTCGCATTCTATCGCCAATTTTCACGTGTGCCGCGTCGAAACAGCGACGGTACATAATAATAAAATGTAATAAACGAAAGAGCATCGGAGATATCGGGAGACCGGAAAAGGGGGGTTAATAACGCGGTGCGTTCGCTAATTTGTGGTAGCTTGCATATTTTCAGTAACGGATACATGGATGTTTATATACACAAGCATATAGTACTTATACGTATATATAAAGTGTAGACCTGTATTATATACGTATATCGAATGCTTTGGCTCGCTTCTACGCACGGCCAAATATATTTAATAACGCGTACTGCGGCACACGGTAATGCCGGAGAATTGCAGGAATTTATCGTGATAATTTGCGTCATCGCACGGCCGAAAAATATCCCGGGGTATTGAGTAATTAATTAAATGCGGATTTAATTAATATTATCGTGTGCCATTTTCACGGTACCACTCTCCTCCTCCTCTCTCTCTCTCTCTCTCTCTCTCTCTCTCTCTCCCTCCCCCCTTTCTCCCTTTCCTTTTTGTCCTCATCTTTCTCATCGACGTGAAACTAATTCAACGAGGAAACACCGTGGTCGAAACGTGGAATCTCGATTGTCTTTCCCAATTCCAAGCCTAATTCTCCCCCTCTTCCCCCCGCACATACAAAAATAACACGGTATATGATCAGTCAGACTTTGACCATTTCGACGCGTGATTTCCTCCATTTTATTCGTCGCTCGATCGACGCTCTATCATCGTTTATTTGTTCAGCCTATGTGCGTTTTGTAAATATTGGCAGGAGTAGTCGGTGAAAGAGGAGGAAGCGGAAGAAGAGAGGAAGGGCTCGCAACCTTTATGTCCCGGCACTGTTTGCGAACGATTTTCGGTTGAACGCGTATAAAACCGGAAAGGCAGCCGTCAAAAATGCCAATGTCAAATTCGGAAATAATCTCAGTCCTGTATTATATCTCTCTTTCCTTCTCTTTTCCCGAGATCGAGCGGAAACACGCATACGCCATATTTTTGCGAGATAAAACGTATTAACAGTTTTGGGTGTACGGCAACGAGAGAAATGCATACATACATACATCCACCGAATCCTCGCTCTCTTTCGGCGGAATACTTCGAGCGGTCGAATCGAAAACAAAAAGGAACCGAAGCGAATCCCGTATAAATATAAACGCCGAAAGCGAGCATCGCTTAATCCTACCTTCGTATCCCATAGAATATTCACGAAAATGGTTCCTCTCTAATAACCAACAATAACGGTAATTGTTAACGTTATTTGCCGCCTGTCGTTCGATCGAAGAACCAAAAGAGAGAAGAATAGAAGAAACGATCGTAGCGATATTTTTGTAGGCAAGGCTTTTCGAATCTCGGCGTGCAATTAACGTGAAAATGATATTCCCTCTTGTGTTGTTCGTAGGCCGGCGTAAACGAAACGGTAATGAGAATCCACTCGCGTAAAGAGAAAAAGAGAGAGAGAGAGATGCTGCGATTTTTATCGTTATTGGCGCAGCTTTTTCTATGCACCTTTAGTGAGAAAACGAGAGAGGCACCTAACAGCCACGCGTCCATTTGCTCCGCGTAATTTCGCGAATCTCCGCTAATGCGCGTCCTTCGGCACAATTAAAACACTTTCCGGATGTATCATTTCGCGAATATATTCCCCTTCGTGTCGCCCAAATTATTATTATTATTATTATTATTATTATTATTATTATTGCTATTGCCATTATAATTATCATTATCGTCATCGTCATTACCATTATTATCACTTTAGGTCGCCAACTATATTCTCGTCGTCCATTCGATTGATCCTCTCTTAATGGCTCACCGTACAAACACCGATCTTAAATAGAAGGAAACGCGTCTAGTTGCATATTCTCTCTCTCTCTCTCTCTCTCTCTTTCTCCCCCCTCTCCGTCTTTCCTCCTTACCACTATACAAAGACAGCTTCAAGAGATTTAATTGTCTCTCGAACTAATTATCAATCCAAACGATAATTCCCGCACCGAGCTTCCCTCATCTCCCTCCTTGCGACATATTAAGTCCTTACTCCTTTGACGACGTCGTCTTCTCTTTATTAGTACCTATATAAGTCATCCGAAAATAGGAGAGACTTGGGTTATCTTCTTCCGTTATCATCTCGCGTCGTTGAGATCGAAATCGAGTGACGAGAAGGGGGAGACGAAGTATGAAATGAATTTATAGAAAATAATAATTTTTTATTTTATCTTCGGTATGTCTTTTTATCTTAACACGACGATCCTGCCTGACAAAGAGAGAGAGACGGAGAGAGAGAGAGAGAGAGAGAGAGACGGATAAAAGCAAACACGGAACGGACGCGCGGTTGTCGAATAAAATGAAGGATTTCGAATGTAAATACGCGTGCGAGAGAGAAAGAGAGAGAATGAGAGAGAGAGAGAGAGAGATGGACGAATGCATATTCTCCACCCATTAAAACGCCACTCTTTTCGCGTTTTAACGTCGCTCGAATATTTATATCGCGCGTGCGCGCGCGCCAACGACGGAGGCAGCACGCGCCACTCACCGTTGTCGAAGCCTCGAATAAAGAATTTATATTTTTCCCGAAGTACGAACGCGTACGCGCTTACGTGGATGTATATACGTACGCGTGAGCAATTGGTTCTAATTAAACGAACTAAAATATATACATATACGTATAAAATACAGAGAAGAAATCCACGTCGCGTCGCCCCCCTCTCTCTCTCTCTCGCTCCGTTTTTCTTTTTCTCGAAATTCATTGATGCTTCAATATCGAGCATTATATTTATCGAATCGGCAGTTTTTACTCGAATCGCGCCGGTCTGTTATTCTGCTAATTAATTTGCACGACGTGCTCGCTTACCACCACTACCATCGCCAACATCACCGTCACTGCCGAAGAGTGGACAGCGAGAAGTGAATAATCGAAAATCCCATAACTCCGATGATTTATATCGATCGAGTCGCTCGCTCGCGCACGGAGAAACGACGAACGGCTCAAATATTTGCATTCGTGACATTAATTCGATCGACGTACCCCCATCGACGTGTACGCGAGACATCATCGTGCGTGTATCCGAGCGTGCAGGTAATATGTATCTATCTTCTGTATGTGCGCTCGCGCGCGCACAGTCTATCGATTTTCCTAGCCACTTCGATGATCTATAAACTTTTTAAACGAATTTCTTTTTACGAGTCGTTCGTTAACGCAAGAAGCGAATAAAAAACAAAGAATAATAAAAGAACGAAAATGTCCGTGGCAAAACGAGTTCGTCGAATTGGAAACAGAGACAACTCTCTCAAGGAACAACTTTTTCTACTTTACGTTCTCTGCTTACAGTCGGACGCGAAGCTAATATTATTTTACGTTCGCCCGGTGGCACGGTGCGCGTGCGTGGCAACCTCGCTTACAGCGCAAACGGCTCGCTACGAAGTGCGCAAATATTTTTAATCTCGGCAAAGGTTTTTGCCTTGATTATTTTACCGAGCCGGAATACGGCTATTCTCGCTCTGCACTGACCCTCGTTTTTCGACCTTCGACGGTTCTCGTATATTCTATTTTATATTCGATACGAAAGCGAGAGAAAAAGAGAGAGAGAGAGAGAGAGAGATGGAGATAGAGAGAGATGTAAAGATGAGAAAAGTGAAATGGAGATTTAAGGGAAAAGAGAATAATAGATTTTCTTGCTTTTTCTTTCAGATATTCACGCGCTTCGGCAAGGTCCTGAAAATCGTCACCTTCACGAAGAACAGTAAGTATTATACTATACTATACTATGCTATCGTTTTGTGTGCGAGTATATGGTTGTATGTGTGTAGTATAGCTTGTAGAGCGCACTTTGCCTCTTACGCGGCTGACACGCGACGGCACTTTACTACTTTGCTCCTCGTCGTTGGTACGAGCTCTCGACACCGTTACAGCCGCGTCCGCTCTCCTTTACCATCGACCTTAAAGAGTATTCGCCGCTTTTTTTCCGGCACGCCTTTAGCGTACACCTCTCATTGGGTCAAATTGATTTCGAGAATTTCGGGAATGGAAAAATGCGCGAGAAACTTGGCGCCTGGTACTCGATCGGTAATTGTAGATTCTATATCAACGTTTGGAGGTTTATCGTCTTAAAAAGTTATTAAAATCTTTTACATTTATCATTTATCGTATACGCCAAACGTGTATTTATTACCGCAATACGAACGTTGATACTTTTTTTTTCAAAAATGAGACGAACAAACAACACGCTTTCCTGGACATAATAATTATTTACACATTCCGTATATTTTTTCGTGGACGTTGAGAAGAGATTTAAAAAGTTGGTACTCTCTTCGTACTCTTGTTTTTTTTTCAGGATTTTCATTAAAAATGTACGACGACGCTCGTAACCATTAGATTTCTCGTGTACCGTATATACCTTTGGAAGAGGTATGAAAAATTGAAAGAGATGCGACAGGATTCGATTTTTCTCCGTTGACCAACGCGTGCAAAGGGAGTACGAAATCGCGTTATTATCGAGTTACACGAGAATACGTAAAAGTTAATATCTCCGCGCACCAAGTTTTTCCATTAGGAGGATAGGTGCGAAAAAAAGCCTGCGGAGTAGGAAATAGAGACGAAGAGAAGAGCGAGGGAGGAAGAAAGATGAAAGAGAGCGTGCCATGTCCAAGCGGCCATCTCGCAACGACGCGTTACTGCCGTTAACCCTAGTGCGAAGCGCAAAAAGGGTTTTCGGAGGTGCATCCGGTGACAGTTTTACGAATTCATGTCTATGACATGGTCCGAGAGCAAAAGTTCCCTCCTCGTGTTGCATCTCGTGCCGATCTCCGAAAATGGAAACGAGAGGTCGACTCTTCTACGGCGTCGTAAACGAATGAAATTTTACGCAGGACGAGTCGCGCGTTCCTCGCGTGAAAATTTCCTTTTTTTGTTCGCTTCGTCGATAAAGAAGGTATCTTATTTTTCGATAAACAGGTCGCGCGTTTCAACTTCTTCATACATATATATTCGTATAGACGCTTTTCCGTCTATTTTATTAATATACATTTCTACGTACGTTACGTACGATACGCGCGTCCGTTTATATTCTTCGTGGACATCGTAAAACCGCCCATTATTCCTTCATCGATCGCTCACCCCATTTAATAACAACGATGGCTCACGAACGTGCTCGAGATACTCGTGTGATCGATCGATCGATCGATCGATCGCGCGCGCGCGCTCACGGCAAAGCTTTTACATCGGGCGTATCTCGTGTGAAATGAAATTTTTCGAATGGTCGATTTAACATCGTTTCGCCGTAAAGTTTATCGCTAAATTCTCGCGAATGCGGATATATGTAGGCAGTGTGCACGATGTATGCGGAGTAAGAGAGGATACCAGCCATTCAAGGCGTGACATTTGATCCTCGTTATCGACGGTTTTCATAAAATCCCGCGGATGGCGTATCACCGTGACTCCCCCCTCCTCGCTATCGATTTTCAAATTCCCGCTCGCAAAAATGTACTACCGTGTGGCTCTGCGCGCGTATCGCCGAAGCGGGACGATACTTTTAAGCCTCGTAGAAATTTGCTAAAACCCCGTTTTCATTACGCGTCGGATTTGCGAGAAATTCGAGGTATTTTCGACAGCTCTCCTCTGACCCCATCCTCCCTCCCCCCTACCTACCCACCTCCCGCCACCGTCTCTTGATTAAAGTGCGAAAAATGAATATGCGCGCCATTGACTGCACATTTGTCTGGCAATATTTTGTTTTTTCTATTCCCGCTCCCCTCTCTCTTTTTCTCACTCGTCCTCCCCTGTCTCTTTCCCTCTTCTAAAAGCTCGCTTTCATACCGCGATTGTCCGCATATCCCTCAATCGCGGCATCCACCACAGAAATATATGTTACCGGAACGTCGCGATAAAGGCAGAAAAAAGCAGACGATTTAACGAACCATCGAGAGCCACCATATTCCATTGGGTGCTGGATCACAAGTATGGTATATGGATCGTGTATAATCGTAGCTCGCTGTCTTCGTTTTTTTTTTTTTTTTTTTTNNNTTGTACAGACAGACAAAAGAGCGAGTGGCAGTGAGGGTGATGTAGAGAGAAGAGAAACGTTAGAGGGGACGCCGGCGTCACGGGTGAATTTATTTAACGATACAATCGAATTTCCATCATTTACAAATGTTTTTATCGACTATGGAAAAATAGAGGAGGAAAGATAGAGAGAGAGAGAGAGAGAGAGAGACCGAGGCAACTGATTTCACAAACAAATTTCTTCCTCCCTTGAAACTCCATATTAAACGCGTATATGCTCGGGGGCAAAGTCGGCGGGTACTCTAGCGTTCGACGCTGAAGAGAAAAAGAGAGGGATGATGGAGAAGGAAAGAGAAAGAGAGAGAGAGAGAGTGAACCGAGAGAGCCGGAGTCTCGCATTTTTCATTTCATTTAAAACGCATTCGTGAATGGATCCACGCTTTTGTGTAAGCGCGTTCGAAAATTAAATAACGTCGCCACCGGCTAGAACTTTGTTCCATATCATTCGCACTGTTAATGGAATAATGCCGGCGGGGGAGAGGCACCCGCCGGTTTGGCATATCGTATTGCATGCGTCCACGGTTAACTCTCTTTTTTCTACTCGCCTACAGCCGGTCACGACTCACCCCCTTTAAAACCCCCCTCCCTCTACCCTTTTCATCTCTTCTCTCCACCTCGTCGTCGTTCGCAAAAGGCAAAAGCAACGGTAACGATATAAATTTCTGCGAAAAACCACGACACGACTCTAGAGCGAACAAAATCACCGCGAATCGTAGCCGCGTTCCCTCGCGAACGCTAATTTTCAACAAAGGCCTGTCCACCGAAAAGATTACACATAGATGGAGGTACGTACGTGTGTTCACCGACACAAACGTCTACGTAATCGCGAATGAAACTTGTCACCGATCTCGTTTCCTGTTGGATCTACGAGTACTTTCGTAAATCAAAGAAGATTTCTCCTGTATGTGCCAATAACGATTCTTCGCTCTAGCCAGCTATCTATCCACTCGACTGTTCACCTTTCAAACCGTACTCTTCTCGTTTGTAGCTTCCATGTGTGTGTGTGTGTGTGTGTGTGTGTACGTTCGTATTTTTCAATTTGCTGCCTACGTACTGACCCTTTGTAATCCTTTCGTCGGTAAATTCTTTTCACTTCGCTTTGATTTTCGATAGATTTCCCATTGCTCTTTATTTTCGGCCAATAGGAAGGAAAATAAGTGGAAGTAATGTAATTAAGGTTTAGGAACAACGTTCCTGTTTGTACATACGTCGTGTGTAACTATCGAAGCGTGTAATAGAGCAGCGTTTCTCGAACTTTTCGTAACGTGGCTCGAGAAATTTATTTGGAAACGTTTATGATCTTTGACCCCGCGATCCATAGGTTGAGAAACGCTGTAACAGAATGTGGTGCTACCGGTAGGATAACGGAAGTAATGGAAGTACTCACGTCGGTCTTTTCAAATCATCTCGTACGAGCAGAGAAATTGAGATTTTCGAGCGGCGTTATCATCGCGCTACCATTTCTCTCCCCGTAGAACGCTCGCACACGCGCGCGCTTTAATGCGTAACACGAGAAGTGCTTTAGAATGTGATATTTGGTAAAATAGGAGTAAACGCGCAGGCTAACGTTACAATTAGTGCGCGCGAGCGCTCGTGTCTACATCCGGCGCCTTTTGTTTCCACCACGAGAAACGTCCCATGGGTATTCGTAGTTTCTGCTTCGTGTATGAATACTATAGTACGTATTTACTTGCGTACCCGGCATGTGTATGCATTTAGTTACAACCTCTACACAACAGCGCGGAACATAATGAATCGAATGAGAGGAGAGGAGTAAGTGTACGGCGATTAACGCGCATAGAAAATTGACGATCGTTCTAACGAGCGTGGAGAATCCGAACTATTAACTTTTTCTATCGATCCATTTTGCTATAACGTTTGATTTTTTTTTTTGTTTCCAGGTTCCTTCCAGGCTCTGATACAATATTCAGACATGCTCGCGGCGCAGACTGCTAAATTCGTAAGTATTCAATCGACTTTATCCTTGTTCATTTTTACCCCCTGTATTTTTGTTCTTTCTTTCTTTTTACTCGCGTGTGAATCAGCGATTAATAATTGCTGGAATATTGATTAAATCATTTGTGGCCATGTTTGGGAGATATTCGCGAGCTAATTACAATATCTTTTTATTTTTCTAGTTAATTTAATTCATCGTGATTGAATTACTTAAATTAACGTATCGTTATTTAATGTTCATTTCGTAGACAGAGTTTATTTTATTTTTAAATAAAATAGTAGCATTAAAATATAAAAATAGAGATTCAAATTTGATCGAAATTCAGGAGAATTAGACACGAATAAAAATCGCAATCCGATCGAAGTTAAAGAAAGATTCGACGTAAAATTAGAGGCAAAGTCTCAAATTCTCTCGGAGAATATCACGCGATGATTCATACTCGAGTTTCGGAATCGATCCGACCTCTCGCCGTGTAGTCATCTTCGTCGGTGGCTTCCATTAGAAGCAAGAACTTGCAGTCCGGGGACTTAACGACGACGAAACCTTTGGGAGGCGATCAAAGCGAAAATTAATTCGTCCAATGTACGTTTTGCCGCGACCATTGTACTTTGCGCCCGTCTGAAACTAAATTAGCACCGGCACACCAGCGGCACGACAGAGCGTACTACGAGGGAATGGGGGAACCCCACGGACGTCCGATTCGAGGAGTTAATCTACTTTACGCGGTAACGTAACTTTGTACCGTCGCAGAAGTATTCGGTTTTCCCGGTCACGAGCCGAGAGCACAAATCCGTGCGACGTTCAAAGAGAAAATTATTACTTCGGCTATGTTTCGCGGACGACGTCTCTCGGTGTGCTTGTTGGTCACGCACACGCTTACACATATACATATATACAAGCAAAGAGAGAGAGAGAGAGAGAGAGAGAGAGCTTTCCGAGCGTAATGTTCCGATTGAAAAAGCTCATTTAGAATAGAACTTCTCGTGCATAGCGCGGTATTTAATAATGAAAATACCACCCTGCATTCTTATACTCGAAATTACAACTTAATTAATTAAAGCTTCTTACTTCGATGCTCGCTACAATGGCGGATGCGCGAAGTCGAATTTTACCGAGGGCTGCAGCTCGTCTCTACGTTCCACCGTCTTTTCGCGTTTATGAAATTCCTCCGAGTGTCGAGCGAACGTTGCTGCGCGAGATACAAATCCCATTCGTATTCCAGCCCGTCCGTGTCGATGTTTCGCGTAATGACGTAATGGCCAGCGTAACGAGTAATAAAAACTCTCGGTCGAATGGGTTAATGAAACTGGCTCGTTGTACGAGCGTTGTTCCGGTACTCAAAGAGATCATTTAATTCTTTGCGATGGCGGTAAGCAGGCCAGCCGGAAAAAAGAATATGGAGGACGTCGTTCGCCGTGGATCATAAAATACGAGCCATAAATTCGTAATACCGGGTGATAATTGAACTTCAGCTTTCATTATTTTGCTAATTGATTTCTCACCTAGTTTTCTCTCTCCCTATCTCTCTGTATCTATCTATCGATTTATGTATCTCTATAAATCTATCGATTTATGTATCTCTCTCTTTCTACAAACGAGATTTGGAATTCTCAAATTCTGTTGTATCAAGTAACACTCTACCTCCCGTTTGGGAAGCTCAAACACATTATAAACGAAACATTATCTCCTCTATTGGATTATTCCATAGCATACGATAATATCGGTATACACGTGTAATTGTCATATAATTAATTACAAATATCAATCCATCGCAAGTACCGTGTACTACAAAATCTTCGGAAACGAGCCAAAATCGGTGAGAGCAAATTTCACGGTAGTCGAGCACTGACGAGACATTAAATATCGTCCAATCGCGTTCATTAGCCGGAGGGGAACTAGACGCGAAAGAGCTTTTTTGTCGAGCACAAAATAGAGAAGAAGAAGCGCGTCGGTGGTGGTTCGCGGACTCGCTCTTCTCTTTTTCTTTCTCTCCGTCGCTCCGAGGAAAGAGAGAGAGAGAGAGAGAGAGAGAGAGAGAGAGAGAGAGAATGGACCACTGGGATTGTTTCGAAGCGAAAGCAGCGTTTGTAATCGAGTTTCTTCCCTCTTTCTCTCTCCCCTCCTCCCTCTCGCGTGGAAGTAAAACGGGTGAGTCCACCGAAAATCCAAAAATATTCGCTTTATTATTTAAAACTCGATTGAATGCCAAGTTAGCTCTCGTTGCGGCGCACTCCGCCAGGGTAAATCGAATTAACGTAACGACGAGGACGAAACCGCTGTCACTCTTTACTCCGTCGTCTTCCCTTTGCAAAGGAGAAACCGCGATTTCCATTTAATCCTTCGTTTAACGTTCGCGTTCTCGTTTCGAGTTTTCCCTGATACGAAATATTTCACGGACGAACTCCGTCTCGAACGGATTACGAGCAGAAGGCGTCGTATTTCGGGTTCGGAGGATCGAACCCTTTGAAGGGCGATCGTGAAAGCTTGACTAGCTGTCGGCTAGAGGAAGAGAAAGAGAGAGAGAGAGAGCAAGAGAGAGAGAGAGAGAGAGAGAGAGAGGGTGGAGTAGTAGTAGAACGCACTCGGTCGACGCTAATTATGTGCGAAATTCATTAGCCCGTGTAAATAGCAGGAGGCAAGTAGGCAGATATGTATATGTACATACATGCATAGGTACATAGCCGTGGCCGTGCACGTGCGGTCAACGTTACATACACACGATGTTGCCTACCAACAATGAACACCGCTCGGAGTCATGTATGCATGGGATAAACAAATAAAGAGCCGATCTCTCCTCTAGTTCTCATTCTCTCTCCGCGGGCGAACTACGCTGACCGCGCTATGTCTTCCACGCGTATCTCTGTGTACATTTTACACGTGTATTCGTTACACCACACACATCGGGTCTTCTTCTCCAGTTTGTAACACGCGTGGCAATGCTTGCTGCAGTTTTGATTATTCATTAACCCCTCTCGGTACGGCGAAGTCTAATGCAAAACAGACACGGCAGAGGGCAGATATTCGGTTATCGTATTAACCGAACGCCTAAAGGCGCTAATAATCCACAATTACCGAAATTTCAAAGCGGAAAGGTTAATACGCTCCGCGGAGCGGACATTTTTGGCGTGTCACAGCGATTTTACACTACTATCGATTTCAAATAGTTCGGTATTTGACAGCAAGATAGTGCCTCGAGGCAGTTTCGGTCCAACGAGCGCAAAAACGGAAGTTTCCGGGGCCGGGTAATAACGGATAGCCGATGTAGGACCCGAGGCTCGTCGCGAATGTGTTAAAATATCTCGAGGAGCATGAAAAGGGATACAATTCTTGGAAACCTTTGAATTCGTCGTCGATCTTTCATTTCGTTATTATTATTATTATTTATCTTAACGATCGTAATCGAGCATTAACAGTGATAGCAAGTCGTAGGAATTTACGATCCTCCCAGCGACACAATAAACCGTCAAAATCCGTTAATCATAACGAAGCAGCAGTCATCGGAGTAGCCTGTTAATTATTCAACGATCACGAGCGAACAATTTCGATCGACATATTTGGCTTTGGACCGTTCGCGCGCGACTTTTACGATGATTTCGCGTCATCTGCCCGACCAGCAACAGCAGCAACGGTTATGAATCGGGATAACGCATGGATTGAATCAACGGCCTTGATCGTACCACCAGTAGCAATAGCATCGCTAACGTATTCCGCATTCGGAAGCATCGCGTTGTCGGTGGTGGCCGTCGTTGGTGGTCGCTGCCGGTGATGGTTGTTGTTCCGGTCTCTCTCTCTCTCTCTCTCTCTCTCTCTATCTCTATCTCTCTGTCTCTTTCTCTCTTCGTCTCTCTCGCTCGTACCGTCAAGCCTATGATATTTCTCCAAGCACGGATTTCACGTACGCTCTCACTCTCACTCTCCTCTCTCGTTCGAGCAATAACCGCGCCAACGATGTGCGCGATTTTAATGACCGACGAATAAAAGCTAACGATAGTTTGGACACTTGCAGAATTAAAAAAAAAACGAGAAAGAAAAATAAACGAAAAGAAAGAAAGAAAGAAAGAAAGAAAATTGGGGTGAGTGATTTTCCAAACATCGCCCGTTAGTTTTTCTCTGTTTCCTTTTTCCCACTTTTAGTTATTTATTTGTTTATTCGTAATAACGGTGCTGCCCACGGCGATAAAAA
>JAIFRP010000006.1:284903-308421 GCA_032403825.1 Odynerus spinipes | reverse complement strand
ATATATAAAAATATATTATATGTGTGAGAGTGTTATGTATAGGAAAAATGCCTATGGCGATAATACATACAAGAGTGACAGAAGAGACATTATATCAGTATTTATCTCTCAGATCGTCTATCGTAATTATTCTTAATTACCATTGACACTTACTATTATTATTACTATTATTACCATCATTATCATTGTTGTTCCTATACTTTTAATATTACGATTATTATCGAGGACAGCCATTTCCTTTAGATAATATCGTTTTCCTGAACGACAGTAAGAAATTAGGATAAAATGAAAAGAGAAAAGAATATTTTATCTCTCGTCGATATGTGATCTTGTCCAAGCGCGTTATTACCTTTATTATCATTATTATTGTGATATATAAATTGAATTCGACTAATTAACTTGAAATAATCACGATTGATCATCATGCCCGTGAATCCTTGTCGATCCTTATCCGTTTTACTTCTTTTTTTTTTATAGAATCAAGTTTATTATTATCGATTTATATAGGTGGTATAAAATAATGGGAGGGGATTGATGAAGAAACTGGTAGTTATAAAGTCATATTAAGATAGTCTATATTATACAGTGCATCCATCTACTTGTCATTTCATCGCAGGCTAATGTATCGAAAGTAGGATCATGACTATCATCGATTATTGTGCGTTATATGGAACATAATGAATGGCGGCGGGCGGAGCGAATCTAATGAGGGATGGATAAACGGAATCCATGGGAACGTTTTCGTCTGGTTCGAGCGGAATGTTGAAAGTAACTCCTTTTACTCCGGACTGTTTTTGTTGTTTCTCTTGTTGCTGTTGCCCATTGGTCGATGTAGCTGCGTTCATCGTGATCGTTTCTTCCTTCCCCTCGTCATTTTTAAGGGGAGTTAACGCTCGAACCTGCTAAAAAATAAAACGTTCCGTATTTTTTACATAAACCACAAGTTTCGTTTCGATTTGAAACGTGCGGTGAGGAGCCTGATTACGAGTATGAATTTAACATTAGCCGGAGGCGATCGTCGCACCCGGAGTTCATTGAAACGATCTTGAAACGAACGCGAGACGCGAAAGTGGAGCGACAAAGTGAAGGTGCGTAAATTTTCGTTCGTTATCCTTGATGATTCCGAGCACGGTCATCGAGTGATACCAAGGTCGGTAATTATCGCGCGTGCGTAAATAGATCGATTCTTTATTTATGATAATAGGTACTTCAGTTTTGTCGCATAACGATGGCGGTGGGGTAACCTTGTTCGATGGCCAAACTTTTTTCCGATTGTGGATTTCCATAGGTGATCCTAAAGACCGGTACGTTTCCCAGATTAAGTCGATCTTTCAGCACCGATGTACTTTCGTCCTTTGTCGTACTTTCAACTTCCGTGAGATTTAATGCCTAATGAATGACAACTTATGATTATTAGATCGTGACATTTTGTAGCAAATGTTTCGAAAATAGTCGAAAATCGAAAGAAAAGAGTGCCAGTTTGAAAAGTCAAAGATTTCCCCATGAAATTGGCTTTCTCGAGTTTCGAGTCAATTCGAAATTTAATACGAATGGAAGAATTGCTTATTAAATTAACCTTGTTATCCATTTTCAAATCCTCCTCCTTCTTTACAAACTCCATAGAATTCAACCGTTCACGATTTTCTTCCCCGACCTTCGTCCTTTCCTTCTCCGATCGATCATTTTGATCGACGCTCTGTTTCGAAAGAACAGGTCCTTCCTGATCGTTCCCAGCCTCTTCGGCCATTTGCTCGGCGAGTTGAAGGGCCTCCAAGTGCTCCTTGCGCGCGGCCGACACTTCTGCGGTCTCCTCGACCGGAAGTGGCGCTTGTGGAAGGTTCGTAGCGATGACGTGGAAACCGTCATCGTCGGCAACGTACTCCGCGGTTTGGATCACACCATTCCCGTCCACGTAGCTGTACGCTCCGCGGGTACCACCGTTTAGGGTTTTGATCTCTGACCTGGCTGATCCAGGTGCACTGTAACCGAAACTATACTGACCCAAACTATCCTGATAGCTCAGGAACACGTTCGTTGGCTTTGCTGAGCTTTCCCAAATCAGGCAGCACAATAGGAGTGATATCTGGAAGATATCATGATTATTGAACGAATAAAGAAAATCTAGGGAATCCTAGAGGACACGACTCTTACTAATTCCACGTTCATGATGATCCGTTCGAGTACTTGCACCGGAGAGGACACCAAACTCGATATTCGCGAATTGCACGCGAATCAATTTATATATACATCCTAATAGCCGGACCACACCCTGCCCCGTACGGATTTTCTTCCGCTGTTTGATAAAGATGAGAAAGAAGGAAGAAAGGAAAGAAGGAAGGAAGAGCAAGAAGGGCGTCGGAGAGAAGAGCAGAGAAACTGGTCGTGCCTGATGCCAAGGACAACCGATACCGGACTTAAACTTTGGAATCCGGCTTCGAAGTGTTTCCACTCGGAGCTTTTTTCCAACTCCATCGAGAACGAGGAACTCGCTTTGCCCTAATACGTCGAGCCTCAAGGTAGGGCTCTTGAGAGAGATCTTTGCAGGATCTTTGGATAGACGATAGAAAGAAAACTTTGGCTTCCTTTTTTTCTTTCAATTCTATCTTACAAACCTGAACGATGATTTTCGTTTGCTTTTCATGATCTACGCAGTCGATTTCGTTACGAAGTATAACGAAAGATCTAACTCGGTTAAAATATTGCGCCAGCTACCACGCACGTACCTTTTTCGATACCTCTAGGCAAGGTAAGCTTCTTGTAAAACGAGCACGGCGCATGGTGTTACGGTCTGCGGATGGGCGCCAAGAAAAAATCTCGAGTGAAGTTTTCTCGCAAGGCCGGGGGAAGACACACGATCCCGTTTTCATTTCTCCGGCTGTCGGATGAGACGGCCATGAACATCAAGGACGACGATGTTACCCTCTCTGAACATTTCAACTTACGATGGGAGATGTTCAGCAATCCTTCGACCGGATATCCTAGTCTGCGGGATAAAAATATTAACTTTTTATTGGATTTTCTTGAAGATTCGATTTAATAAAGAAAGTAATAGCACTGTCTTTTACTCAAAAATACATTTTTCTAGGACAAATTGTCGTCCATCTTAATCATCCGTTTTTTCGATCCAGCAAACTAGAGTACGCGCCTAACTAATGTCTAATTCTTTCTAATGCCTAAAACGCGGTCCAAAAGAAACTGACGCAACCGAGAAAGGAACGAGATCGCTTATATTTTTTAGAATCCGAGCAAGTTTCATCAAGACGACGTAATATCGACCTAACGTAAAATTTCTCTCGACCGATGTCTACGGTTCTTACAAAAGAAGTAATTAAAAGAGCCAACGATATCGTTCTTTTGGAGCAAAAACTCGTCTCCGACGATCTTTCGATCGTTGTCGATCGAGTTATGTAATCCGGTCGATGCTCGGTAAAAAATGTAACGAGTAACCTCGAAATTTCGATCGGACTATATTGTTCGATTCCTCGTTTCAAGTTTGGTGACAGATTTCGTCGTTCCTCCCTCTCTTTCTCTCTCTCTCTCTCTCTCTCTCTCTCTCTCTCTCTCTCTCTCTCTTTCTCTTTCTCAACCGAGGTGCCAGAAGAATTTCGTAAAAAAAAGGTGATCGAATTCGTGCTTAGGCGTAGATACAGGAGAGACAAGGAGAAATGTCAATGTCAGACGTATCGAGTTTTATTGGGCAGGGCGTGCGTTTCCTGATCGCTCACGTTCTCTCCGCAATAGAGCTGGGATACGCGTGCCCCTGCTTCTCGCTAGCGTGCCTTGCGGGAGACTTTTTCCCAAGGGGTATATAAAACCTGGTAGCCACGGTGGATGGACATCACTAAACGCAGGTACTTTGGCGAGTACTGTTCTCTTCGGCAGCGCTAAGGAGCCCAAGTTTATCCCTTCATCATGAAAGTTATTGTGAGTATTCTCTTTTGGCTTAACAGGCACTTTACCGATCAGCCAACTTATCGTTAAGATAATCTACTTGGTTTATAGCCAGTAGAATGATCAGGATAAACTGAGTAACATTAATTATCAAATTAGATTGCCTTCTCCGCCATCGTGGCTGTTGCACTGGGCCATCCTGGAGTCCTGTTCGGTGCCCACCCTGTACCACTGGCCTACGCTAGACTGGTACCCGGTGCACCGATCGGCTTGGACGGACGAGTCGTCGATACTCCGGAAGTCGCCGTGGCGAAGGCCGAGCACGCTGCCGCTCACGTCAACGAGAGGATCACTCTCGCGAACGAGGCCGTTAAATCAGCGGACGTGATCGTGCCAGCTGCTACCTACAGCTACGCTCCCCTAGCCGCACCTGTCTTAGCAGCTCATGCCCCGACTGTACCCCTAGCAGTAACCAAAATCTTGCCAGGTGCACCCATCGGTTACGATGGACGCGTCGTCGACACCCCGGAAGTCTCGATCGCCAAGGCTGAACACGCTGCGGCTCACGTCAACGAAAGGATCGGATTGGCTCAAGAAGCTGCGAAAACCGCTTCGGCTGACTTTCCCCTGTTCGTGTCTTCTCCTCTCGTATACGCAAAGTATCACTGAAGTGATTAGCTTCCTTGGACGTTACATTTATATCTGACTGCGATTTTCTTACACCACTGCCTGCCATCCTATTGATGTAAATAAAATGTGAACCCACGATGACGTTTAACTTTACGATGTCTTTAAAGTATCTGCCTTTGACCTTGTGTGACCTATGAACAATTTGAGGAATATCGTAGCGGCTGGTCCAGCAAAGACGATTGCTAGATTTTCAACATGTTGGTGACCTAAATCTCCAGATGTTCTTTACACGATCGGTCAGATAATAACCAGCGATTGGATAGTACAACAATAACTTTCCACCTCGGTGATCTCCGGCATTCTTCTAACCATGCCATTCGTTTCTATTCTTTAACGTTTGATCTTTTCGATCCAAATGACCAATCGAGATCATTCTGTAACTGTTATTGTGCAACGCTAGCCGTAGATATCGTGTCACGTTGCGGAAAGGGATCTTTTTGCGGCATCTACTTCGGGGATCCGTGCGTGTCCTTGATAGAAGAGATTTCACACCATGGGTGGACCTGATGTAATTATTTCCTGGATTCCAAAAAACTGTGGCTTTCTAGGATCACGCGTAGGTGGTTGCCACATGGTCCGACCCCCCGGTGACATTCGAACTATGGAATTTTAGCCAGAATCATAATCATGGATGGAAAAAATGAAAGAAAGGAAATGGAATGAGTGACGATTCGTTCGAGCTATGACATAACTATTCTTGAAACGCTAACTTCGGTTATACAATCCTTCGATGATCACTAACGGGCAATGAAAATCTCGCGTGACGTAGCCGTAACGTAAGCAGGTATTTCCCGTTTCTTTTCTTTCGTACACGATTGGTTTGCTCGGTCACGGGCCATTGGAGATAGGGGCACGGTAGCCGTGGCTTTCGCAGTGTCAAGAACCATTTGTCGGCAGGTTAAGGCAACCCGCGATACTCACAGGGAAAGTAATTATCATTCATAGATCCTTGCGATCGATCCGACAGCGGCAACGATCCACGCCTGTCGCGCTAATAAATTAATGACCGTTCGTTATGGCTGGACCAATGACACGAGGCGCGGTCGCCTTGGCACGAACAGTGAAATATTTTCGAAATCTGAATTCTTCCTATTCTAAATAATCACAAGCATCGGTCATCGTTTATCAATGAGACTGACATGGAGATCCTGTTTTAACGTGATCGACGAGAGCAAAAAAGTAATCACCGTCGGTAATAATTAAGACAACGATCGATCCAAATTAATGGCAGATTATAATTGGACTAGGTAATATAAGGGAAGGATCTTTGATGCAGGAGACAGAAGGATGTTTTTTATTAGAATGCGTAATTGTACATTGCGTCCTATGTTCGGATACAGATTAATATGTTATCAGCGCTATTTTACAAAGTAAATCATCTATGATATCGTAATGTAACATGTACACATGTTACGTACATATATGGACACGTTCCAAAACTGATTTTCGTCGAGGGCAGACGGATCGTCGTGCGATGATAAAGAACGAAATATCTTTTTCCGGGCGAAGAGCAAGAACTCCATTGAAATGTCAAGGGCGGCTCGAACGTGCGGTGCATCGGCATCAGCGAAGGAGCAAGTACTCTCCCTTTTTCTGTCTCACGCCCGTTTCGAAGTTCCTGAGGAGCGGCGGTTCGCGCCCGATCACCTTTGGTTCCCCCCAGGTAGGTTAGTTTTGTCCGAGAGGGGGCGGTTGATCTCGAGCTATAAATGATACCGTCCGACCATTCTCCAGGAACACAAAACGGTGAACCGACGAGCGACCGAGGCGCATGTGGTAGGAGGAGCAGCTCCAGCAGCAGCAGCAGCAGCAGCAACGAGCGAGTACTGGTCACCAGCAGCGCTTTCGAGGAGGAAGGAAGAAAGAAAAAGGAAGGACTCGAGATCTACGCCCCTGAAACGCCGTCATGCAAGTCCCGGTGAGTATCCTCGATGCCTTCAGAAGCGACCTATCGTTCGACCGCTCACGGCCGTCTACCCAGGAACAAAGGAAAGTGAAAGGTTAAGCCGAGATAGGTTGGGTCACTGCTCAGCCCACGAGTGCCGAGCGAGAAAGCCATTCGATGCTGCCGCTTCTATCCCCGACTCGTCCACGATCGAAATCCAACTATCACGTTACCCGATATACTCTTTCAGATACTCGTACTCGCCGTGATCGCGAGCTGCAGGGCCGGTTACGTCAATCAACCGTCTTACGGGGAGCCCCAGCTGGAGCCGCAACACGCTGTGCAAAGGTTCGCACCACCGGCCCCCGTCGGCCAAGATGGAAACGTCATCGACACGCCGGAAGTAGCCCAGGCTAAGGCCGCGCACTTTGCCGAGTTCGCGAAAGCTGCAGCCAGGGCGGTCGAAGAGAGCAAGAATCAGAAAGGAAACGCGTACAGCGAAGCAGCCGGTCCTAGAGCACCCCTGCCACAGTCTTACAATACTTATCCCTCGGCCGCTCAACCAGCGGCTGCGCCATTTTACAGACAGTCGAGTTATCAGTCGCCTGCCGCGGCTTATCAACAGCCCGCGTCTTATCAACAGCCGGCAGCTTATCAGCAGCCCGCTGCTTATCAGCAACCAGCTTATCAGCCCAATCCCGCCCCAGCCCAGTACAATCCCGTTCCCCCTTCCATCAACCCTGCTGCCTATCGGCAAACTACGCAGTACGAGCAACCGGGGCCCAATTTCGTAAGTCAGAAGAGCAACTTCGGTGCCCCTGCTAAAGCCGCGACTTTCGTCCCGGCGCCTCTCGCCGAAGACGGTACGGTTTTGGACACGCCCGAGGTCGCTGCCCTCAAGGCGGCCAGGCTCGCCGAACTCGCCGACGCTGAGGCCAGGGCCTACAAGTACGGTGCTAACGCCGCGAGGGAGTTTCCCGGACCTCAAGGTCAAGGTGAGTCGCGCCAGTTTGCCGTCAGCCTACGCGACTTCGGCTCTCTTTTGTAATCGACCATCGATCGTTCCAAATCCTTTCACGAATAGTATCGCGATAAGAAGATTTCGATTTTTCACTCTCGTAAGATCAGATTGGAAACCTTCGGACGAAACATTTCACTTTTACCGAGATCGATCAACTCAGAAAAATCGTCTCTGCGAATCACGCGAGAACAAACCGGTTCTAGCGTACTTCGAGGTAATCTGCTATTGTTGCGTTTCTCAGCGAGTAGCCTCTCTCCCCTTCTCACATCGTCTTACACTAAGCTCCAAATCGGTCGGACATAAGGAGCATGAACGATTCGCCCAACGACGTAGAACGATTTAGGATAAATAATAGCCGCGATAAACTTTCGGTCGATCGGTGTTCTTGAACACGCTCTACTCCACGCGTAAAGTAGATCAACACCGAGCGACATTCGAGGCGGAACGTAAATGACGATCGCTTTACCGGTAATGAGAGCGAACAACCGTCTAAAATGGAACCAGTTTTTCTTATCTCCGAGACACGTCGGTCATTATTCGAAGCTCTTGATTTCAATGTTCCGCAATGATTTTCGGAGTCACCTATTATTTCGTTTCTTTCGAATGACCTTTAAGATTCCACCTTTCGAATGACCTCTAGTATTAGAATCCGCCCTAGGAAATAAAAACACGGAGACGGAGTTGCGTCGATACAGTTCGATAAGCGATAATTAATTGCAATAAAGGTCAAAAGCATCGACACTACCGTTAGGCGCGAACATAGCAATTAAATTCTACTCAGCCGCGTTTCTACCTGCTGACGTCATTGATCTCATTGGAAACGTCGCGTTGCGCCTCTCCTTCTGTTTTACGAGCACTCGAGACCCCGACACGAGTCAAGAAGAAAAGCATAAATCTTCTGCTCGAGGTTAAACCTTTATCTCCCGTTTCCATCAAAATCTTTTTTTTTTCTTTCAGCTTATCCCGAAGCTCAGGCTGGCCCATCTCCGGTAAATTATAATTCACCCGCGGCACAATTCGGTGCTTCCTATCCTAGTGAAGCAGCGCAATCGTTCGCGCCGCAACAGCATGCGTCGTCTTTCGGCAAGTCCTTCCAACCTGGCCAGGGATATCAACCTCAGAACTATCAATCGCCGCAATACTCTTATTGATCCCGAGCGCAATTCGGAACGCTTTTTGTACATAATGTCTCTAATCTAGATTATAAAGCCTAATAAATTTTGCTACACTCCCACCCGACGCCCTCCGGCATCACGCAGAGTTCATTTGATAAAACATCGACGCACTTTTTTTTCTTTTGTATTCTACCGACACTCCTTCAAGAAATGTGATAAAATAAAGACTGTTGGAAGACTTTTACAAAAATGATAATCTCTCTCTCTCTCTCTCTCTCTCTTTCTCTCTGTCTCTCTCTCCCGCTCCTTCTTTCTAAAAGATAGATAGGTCATAGGGCTACGTTACAATGCTCACGTGCGACCAATGACACATGAAAAAATGTGCGATAGAGTTTTACACGTGTAAACCACAGATCAACCTACATTCGATTCGCTCATGGATCGTGGCGAATTCAATACCAGGAGGATCGAAAAAACCTTTTTGCGATCTACTTGCTAAGAACACCACTCCAGGGCCGCTA
This sequence comes from Odynerus spinipes, assembly GCA_032403825.1. Classification (NCBI taxonomy): domain Eukaryota; kingdom Metazoa; phylum Arthropoda; class Insecta; order Hymenoptera; family Vespidae; genus Odynerus; species Odynerus spinipes. Next base: position 299,298 of record JAIFRP010000006.1, on the reverse strand, counting down.
CGTCGTCCTTTTTTACATTCACGAATTTCATAGCCGAAGTAAAAGAAGTGGAGATCTTGAAAGGCACGTGCGGCTACCGTGACGGCATGGTGCCGACGCAACTTTTTCGGGAGAACGCAATAGTTGGATCAAGAGCAATAAAATAGGATATATGGGCGATCGTCGATGATGACTTAATCCTGTGACGGTGACAGCATATCAATTTACATGGATACGAATTAATAGTTGGAGTGTTACATGAAGTTATCTTGCGTTGAGATATGTACCGATATAAATTCAGGATGCCTAACTATTTAGTTTTCTTTGATAAAAAATGATCACCTGTTACTACTGGATACTAACGATAGGCCAATTTACAAGTAAACAAATGACCGAAGGTACATTCGATCTTTCGAGTATCAAATCCAACATTATTGCGTGTCCCTAAGTGTCCTGTGCTAAAGCTTGCGCAATGATCTCTCTTTTTCTTCAACAGGCAAAGGTGTCAACCTCCTCCTATCGTATTACCAGGTATTCATGCATCCTCTGTAACTCCGTAAGACAGTTTCGCACGACTGTTTCGTAGTTCGAGGTCCGAGAGGGTTGGCCTCTCTCCGTGTTCGTATCTCCCAGGCTCGCGTGAAGCGAGCGGCGATTTATAGGAGATCAGCGAATTGCGGTAGAAAGAGGACTACCTTGAAGGGATCGTCGGTGGATCTATAATCCAAGCTAGTCGTCCGTGAATCAGTCGTATTCCGAAACCGCAAAGAAAAGTTCTGTTACAACGGCACACGGTTGCGCCGCTACTTTGCGGTAACACCGACATCGCTCACGATAGCTGGATCATTGCGTCTTGTCCTTTCGATGGGAAGAGGGGGGGGCGAAAAAAGATACTATGGGAGCCGTAGGAACGAAGCTGTTTAGCACGAGGAACGATAATTGGATGTTTATAATAGAACCGGTTAAATTAGGTGATATCGAAATGATCGGGATAAAGCATGTAACCGCTAATTAAAATGATCGATCACTAATCGATTTAATCTGTCGATACAATGACGATGAATAAATGAAAAATAGAAAAATACAAATTTTGAAGAAAAATTAATTCTATTTCTATATTACGTGTTCGTTGCGATAAAGAAATTAAAAAGTTGATTAATTTAAGGATAACGATTAAAAATTGTAGAAACGTGAGAGAGAACAAATCCAGACATAGCTACCTCGAAAAATGCAGCGCAAATAATATAGACAGTCTCGTAGCCTTGAGAACCTCTACTTCGAGCCCGCCGCAAAAGTTGTCTTAGGGTTGCACGTAAAAAGGCTTCCCTAGAGGTGTAAACAAAGTTGCCTGCGACTGCTTGGAAATATTTTACCAAGATTGAATTTCACCGTCGCTTTCACGAGGATCGTTGTTGCGACCTCCTAGACCCCACCGCAAGCATGAAAATGATAACGATAAGGAAACTTTTTGCAGGATAAAGTAGCAACTAGTGTGAATCCAATACGCTACGATCTCTACCTTAATGCTATCGAAATATTCTTTTATATTTGTAATTTAAAAATGTTTACCAAAAAACTAAACAATTGCTATGTTAATTTTTGGTAAAACGTACTCGAAAAATATAACTTTTACTAAATTTCGATCGCAAATAACATAAAGTAAATCCTGTCGTAAGAAACAGCGTAGGAATGTATTTCGAGTAGTAAAAAAAAATGAAGGATGATCTCCAGATTGGTCACGGTCGAGCAGCTATGACTGATACGACACTATCGCTAATTAGAACAGTCCCTCTTCTTCCGAAGCGTATCGGACACCACGAGAACGCTCGTAGGGTGGCGCAAGATCCTATAAAAGCGTGGTCGATCGATCGCCTTCGCGCACTCCCTTCTAAGACGTCCGTTTTATTACCGGTGGTGTCTCAGCGTCACAACGATGAGATTGCTCGTAAGTGATAGCCGAGAGAGTAAAGTGATAAGAAAGATCTCGGTGCTCGATCGAAAAATCGAACGAAGGATTTTCGGAAATAAATTTGAAGAACGTTCCGAAAGTTAAACTTCCCTTATTTTTGCATCCTCTCTTCTTTTTTCTCCTTCCTTCAAAAGTTTCATCCATCGCGATATACCTACCAGAGTGAAGTGAAATTGAATTGGACCATCTAGGAATGATACCGGTGGCTTTTGTTCCAGATAGTACTGGCTGTGCCGCTCGTAATAGCGAGCACGGATGCTAAGTACATATTGGCACCCCTTTACGACTATCGTGGACCACCGGCACCCCTTGCTAGCGACGGTAGGGTGATGGAGACTCCAGAAGTGAGGCGAGCAAGAAACGCTCACATGGCCGCGCACGCGGCAACCTTGGCGAGGATTAGGGAGATCGAACGAAACGATTACAATGAGAGGATGATGATGCAAGTGCAGGCGGCACCGATGATGCCTATGAAACCAGCAGTGAGGACCCTCTCGATTGCTCCGCTATCGCCGGATGGTCGTGTCGTCGACACCGCTGAGGTACCAAAAAAAGACATTTTTTATTTTAATTTAGAGTATAATCAAGAAGACTATAGTCCGGTGGAAAAAGTGGAAGTGGTCATCGATTTGTAGTTTCGAGGTTGAATAACTTATTTTATAAGGGGTCGTATATTTTAGTAGAGACTTTTGTTTGCTATTTATTTATGCTCCAACTCAAATCACAAATACATTATTAAGATAAAAGGGAGCACGGATGATCTTAAAAAGTCGAAACCAATGTCTTTCGTTTCCCATTTATAACTTTAATCCGATATAACAATTATATTATTTAAATGTTTTCTTTTTTATTCCAAAAGGTGGCTCAAGCGAAGGCTGTGCATTTGGCAGCCCACGCACGAGCCACGCGACTCGCCGCAGCTGCAGCCGCCGCAGCATCGCAGTACAGATTGGACATCTACAATGGACGCAGAAATCTGGTCTACCTACCTTTGAGAATAAATTATGCAGTCTCTCCGGTAGGCTATCGAGGACCAATCGCGCCAATCGGACCGGATGGCCACGTCATGGAAACACCGGAAGTCGCAATGGCTCGTGCGGCTCATATGAAAGCACGCGCTCACGCACTCGCGATGGTCTCTCATCGCGAAAGCAATTATTATTAAGATTAAGATGATCGGTATCGTATCTATTGTATAGCTAGGCTTAGTATACCACCCCCCCTCTCTCTCTTCCTCTCTTTCTTGTTTGTTAAGTTAAAAAAATAAGGAGCAATTCGTTCAAATTGACCTTTAGGTCCTCGGCTGTTCTCTCCAGAGCACAGCTCTCAGCAATCTCGATCTTGCTTTTAACGTACGTTAAGTAATGATGCCATTCCTAACGAAACGAATTGCTCGACTACTTTTATCGTTACTATATCTCATGCGTTAGTGTATCTCATTCTCAGACGATCTTGGCCATCTTGCTTGCTGCTGAGAACATCGTCGGCTCATTGTTCGAGTTTTCGTCGGCTTTGGAAGTCGCGAAAGTCTTCAAACGCGATACCACCCCTTAGACCCTGGGGAAGAAGAGAATAAGAAAGTACCTGATTTTTTTTTTTCATCGTCGCCTCGCTCCCACGCGACGGTTTGACAAAGACTCGAACGATCTGTCGACTGGGAAATACGATAGATGTCCGCGGGTATATCAGAGCTTTTTCAAACGATTGTAAATAGTTTTTATCGTAGATTTTTCTTATTTTAACGCGTGTTCGGCTTCGCGATGGTCAGACCCTGTCCCTCACCTCCCGTCATCGATCTTGAATCACACGACGATGGGATTCATTGTTTAGGAGACTGTCTACGCAACGAATACATACATATATATATTTATAACGGGTGTTTATAATAAAGTAGCCAGAGGCTTTGACAGGACGTCGAGAAAAAAACTATCGGATCATATTTTATAATATTTCGTAGTATTTCAAATATTATATAACCATATCATATTAAAATACTATTCACCCCCCTCTCCAACACCGTCACCAGCAACCTCCATTCCCACAAACCGATTTTTCTCTAGAGCAACGGCGAGGCGTCGAAAGAGCTAGCGCGAGACATTTTGAAAGGACGTAATCCTACTCGCTACTCGTGGGCGCAACTTGCACTCCTTTTTTAATACTATACCGGTACTATGCGTAATCGGAAACCTTTTAAGACTAGGAACCCACTAGGCAATTTGAGTGATACTAGAAGCCCACTAGGCAATTTGAATTAGGCTAGAAGCCTAGTAGGCAATTTTAGTTGAGCAATTATTTCGTTACTTATCAAAAGTACATGTTGTTATATAACACTACTCAACAAAACATAAAAGCAACTTTTTAATCGCTATCAGTGGCAACTTTTGGCCGACGCAACTATTTCCCTGTAGCATAGCATAGCCTTGCCATAATTGCTGAAGTTACTGGTAACAAAATATAATAGTTGCGCAACTCAAATTTCCTAAGAAAGTATTATCAAAAATGACAATTTGAGACGTCGTGACCACATCGGTGATCTAAATTGACGATAAACGTTAATTAAGGAAAAACCTAAAAAGAAGGGACAATTTCAATGATCATCGTGGTATTAATTAAAATCGATTATTAAAAATAGAAATTCTTCTACAGAAATGGATTATTAGAAATAGAATCATAAAACTATACGTTGGTTATATTCCGCCGAAGAATGCAGAGAGCGTGGAGGAACTCGTTATCCAATGATAGATCAAGAACGATAAATCAAGAAGGGACACGACGTCTGGGGCACTACCGTATCGCCTGTCTCCGTCCGCTCGATCCAAGTCTTGTCACGAGCGTGTTAATCGATCGGCACGTGCCACACCACCGTATTATGCCTACTGCTGCTGCTACTACTACTACTACTACTACTACTACCAATGCTCGATCCGTACGATCTATACGATCAATATAATAAGCTGCCCATAAATAAATCACTCGGAGCACGGCCTTCCAGCATGCACGAGCAAGGAACTCGCTATCGTGCTCTCGATCCCGGTTCGCCTCGCGTCAATGAACGTAAACGACGAAGTGAAATAAAAGGAGCGGGAGGAAACTGAAAGTGACTAGCATCGAGGAAAACTCGTCGGGATCACCTTGAAAATCACTTCCTCGATGAGTACCTCGTTTACGGCTACTTAACGCTGTTTCCAATGATCGATTATCGTTATTATTCAGAAGGAGAGATTTTCTTTTCAGTTCTAAGCGTTTATATTATATACATATGTAGGTATATATAATATTTAATAGCACCGTACAAAAGATTAACAGTTGATCGCTCGAAATGTCGTATGAAAGAATATACATGATATAGAAGAGAAAGAAGAAAGAAGCAGGAGATCCATGAAGTCGAAGAAAATATATCGCTCGTTCGTCTCGATAGGTGATAGATGTTGGAGGTAGTCAAGTCTCGTCCGATATCGCAGCGGTCGAAACGAAGAGCGTATGGGATTTCTTCTTCTTACGATTAGTCTTGGTCGAGGTAGATTCGAATGGTATCGAGGTAGATTTTTGCAAAGATCGAGAGCATCGATCTCGACTTTGCTGGAGTCGAACGAGCGTGACTGGTAGGGAATCGAAGTCCTTTAGTAATAATTGTGCCCGGGGTTCCAAGCTCCCTGATTCCAAGCACCTTGATTCCAGGATGGATCGTAGGCGCCGGATGCAGCTGGATCGGCTGGTCCGGCCGGCACGCGTTGCGCTTCCGCATTGTAAAGAGAGAAATGAACAGCCTTGGCTTGTTGAACCTCGGGTGTGTCTACGACGCGACCGTCAGCTCCCAGGGGGGCTGGTGGTCCACTGTTGGAAGACGATAGGACGATGAGAGAAAATGAGTACTTTCTCGTGGTAATTTCTTTTCTAACGATTAAATGAACCTGTAATGAGGTGCGTAGCCAGCAGGTGCGTAACCACCGTCGTGAGATGCCTGATAGGGTCCAGGTCCAGCCGGTCCTTTCGGTGCACGTGCATTAGCCTCGGCCAGAGCTGATAAATGGGCGGCTTTTAATTGGGCTACTTCAGGAGTGTCCACCACGCGGCCGTCGGGACCAAGGGGTGCTGGTGCAGCGTGGCCACCGTAACCGGCATGGGCTCCGTACCATTGTGGGGCACCTAGGGCCGCGCTCACGATCCCGGAAAAAATGATCTATAAGATGGAAATGTGAGTAATTATAGGAAAGAGCGATGATAAATTGGATTTTTCTCTTTTGAAGAGAAAATCCTAGAGTCCTGGAGTCGTAGAATTCTAGAGTTTACTTACGAGGTACTGGATCATCGTTCTCGATCCGCCGGTTTCAGCAATGTTCAAGTCCCGAATGCGACGATCTAACGTCTGTTTCAAACGAAGTCGAGATCCGCATTACAAGTTTCACTGACGTAGATCGTCGAATTTATAGGAGTAGAGGCTGCATTGGCACTCGATCGTGCCCCACCTTGTTACTGCGCTCACCACCAAGACGGGGTATAACCACACCCAAGAAAATGCTCTCTTTAAGGCTACAACAACGTGTCCTGTCCCGTAACATTTACCAAGCGTTAACAATGACATCGGCGTCTCGTAACCTCGCCACGCATGCAACAACGCGCCCGCCTTTTCCGCGAGCGAGTTATGCGCGCGACACGCGCCAACGTGGGTCACACGCGTCCTCGGATCTATCGATCGATCTATGAATCCAAGATCTATCGATCGAGATTTATAGATCCAAGATCTATCGATCGCCTATAGATCCAAATTTTATATCAATCGGTTTATGGATCCAAGATCTATCGATCCTTCGTTAAAGGACGATTTCGATGCATCGAAATCGTCTTTCCTATCCGATAGAATAATTTTCCTCAAAAATATTCTCTCGATTGCGTCACGCCTGCTACAGGAATTCGATTCAGCCTACGATGGAGTCATAAATAATTGTCACTTTTATCGTAACGCGTGACAATCATTCGTCAACCTGTGGTTCACCACCGGTCCACGTGCTCGTTTCACAGACGAAAGGTTCGCAAGAACCTTTGATAACCCAAGATCCGCGAGTGCACGCGGCCATGCACGAACGACGCTGTCTTTCCTTCTCACTCTCTCTCTCTCTCTCTCTCTCTCTCTCTCGCTCTCTCTCTTTCTTTCTTGTGTCTCCTATGGAAGACAATCGAACTGTCCTCGAGATGAAAAAAATTACACGCGAGAAATTGCGCGCTGCACCTGGCGCGACCCGGACCACAGGTTTTGTAACGGAGGAAGGGAATTTATTTGGAAATTTGTATATTATGTCTTTCAGTGATATTACATCTCACCTTCTTGTAATAATACTTCTAAATATCTTTCTACGTGGTTACGATGATTAGGAAATTGTGGAAGGATCTAAATGATCGAGGAGAATTCATTCTATTCATTTTTATTTAAGATCTGTTTTACCATCGAGATCTTTTGTGTACTAATCGTTCGATCTTCTCGCCATCTGGTGAAGTCACTATGTAATTATTTTGAAAGGCACGAGATTGATAACCGTGATGAACTTAACCTAATTAGTTCGAAAAAATCCATTCTCTATGTGATACAGGGGAGAAATATGTTCGTCACTTCGAGACAGGTTGTGCGAAGTTTTACCGTGAAATTGGGTGAGAAGCAATATCCAATGTATTTAAAAAGATGGTAGATTATAATTTCAAAAATTTTATGTTACAATAATTTTGATAAACGTAAGAGTGTATTGCTATAAGATGTATTGATTGTTTCAGGCAACTACAATTGTAGTCTAGATATTTCTTGTGGGAAAAGGTTTCAGACTAATTTACCTCATCAAGAATGCGTCAAAAAAGTTTCATACCAAAGATTTGGGCAACCAACTCCGATGACGCATCCTCATCTCCTAAAAGACGGAGAAGTTGTACCTGGTATACACCGTAATGAATTCAAGCAAAGAAGAACGAAATTAATGGAAAATATTACGCTGAATATCAATAAAAGGGATCAGTATAGATCACAGTTTATAATTATACCATCATCGTCCAAAGTATACATGTCAGACAAAATCCCATATGTCTTTCGGCAAAATACTGACTTTTTATATTTCTGTGGCTGTCAAGAACCTAACACTATATTAGTAATTACAGCGGTAGGAGATACTTTTACGTCCATTTTATTTATGAATCAAAAAGATCAACACTCGGAGTTATGGGAAGGTCCAAGAACAGGTGTAGAAGCTGCTCCTGATTTATTTGGAGTTAATAGAGCACTTCCAGTGACAGAGTTTGAAAAATTTTTTGTTTCTTTTATAAATGAACATAAGAGTAGTACAATTTGGTACGACGATAGTACTGTACTACAAGCCCAGCTACATGCAAAGTTGAATGAATTAGTGAAAGTAAGTAATGTTCAAAAATTTGTTTCTCCAAGAAGTCTGTTTCATGAGGTTCGCTCCATTAAATCGCAAAGCGAAATAAATTTGATGCAGAAGAGCTGCGATATTGCTTCTATGGCAATTAAAAAAACTATTCAAACTTCCAAACCAGGAATGAGCGAACATCACCTATTCGCTATTGTGGATTATGAGTGCCGTATGAATGGCGCTGAATTCTTGGCATATCCACCTGTTGTAGCTGGAGGAAGCAATGCTAATATAATTCATTATATTGCTAACAATCAAATTATTCAAAATGGAGATATGGTACTAATGGATGCAGGTACATAATCTTAATAAATTTTTTATACTTTGAAGGTATTGTATTTACAATGTAATATCTGTTACAGGTTGCGAATATCATGGATACTCGTCTGATATTACAAGAACATGGCCTATCAATGGTAAATTCACACCGGAGCAAAGAATTCTATACGAGGTAGTACTGGATGTACAAAACGAGTTACTTAAGAAGGTACAAGAAATGCCGACGTTAGATCAATTATTTCACGATATGTGTTCGCTTCTGGGCAAAAGATTACAAGAAGTGGGCTTAATACCAAGAAGTTTGTCAGGGGAAAAATTAATATCGGCCGCATATAGTTATTGTCCGCATCACGTGAGCCACTATCTAGGAATGGATGTACACGATACTGCAAAAGTTTCTACAAATGTCCGGATAAAACCTGGAATGATCATAACTATGGAACCTGGTAAATAATCTTATAATACATATGACTTTTTATATGGTTTAACGAATAATATATTTTTGTAGGGATATATGTAAATCCCAAAAATTCTTTGGCACCGCAACAGTTTCATGGTTTAGGAATACGTATTGAAGATGACGTCTTAGTGAAAGAAAATAGTTCTCTAGTGTTATCAAGAAACTGTCCAAAAGAAATTACTGAAATAGAAGCTCTTGCAAGCGAGAACCAATGTTGATAATAGTTTATTGTAATTTGTTAGTATATAAACAAACTTATGAAAGGAAAAATTTAACAAACAGGGAGACATTTTATTTCATGAACTTCGTAATTTTACATATTTTTTTGACTTACGTAAAACTGTAAAAAAATTGTATATTTTTTTTAAAGAAAATCAATTTTTAATTCTATATCTCAGGATACACATTACATTGTTACATGTGTAATGTATTCATACATTGTTATATTTTCATTGATTTAGTATTTTATTCAAAAACTTGTTTATATGGAAACAGATGAATATTGTACACTTGTATCCAGTACAACATCATCAAGAGAAATAATAATAATGTATATACAAAAAGTGCCAGCATGAACATGTATATATGAGCAAACCTAATGATAATTTATCATGCAAAGGCTGCCAAAGTAACTGTAATAACATTCTATCGTGTACATATATTTTGTAAGTCAGAGGTTAGCAAGTGAATTCTGTGTAATGTATTGTATACTAAAATTGCTAAATGGAAATATTTTAAATTATTCTCTCTCAAATCATTTAGACACATTATCTTCTGTTACAGAAGTGATCCAAAACACTCAATGCGTGTATTCGTACATCTAGAAAGTTAAATTTCTTAACTTCTTGTCTGCTTGCTTTAAAGAAATAAAATTTTTAAGCTGTTTTACACGTAATCGGGACCATACTAAATGGTCATGAAGAGCGTGTATTTGTGCTGCAGCAAGCGCAGCACTTTCCGGGTACGCGACAGTGGTGCAGCCAATTCCTATAAACATAATTATAAAGAAAACATCAATTAGAGAAATTATAATATTATTTTATATATTCTATATTACTTTAAATATTTAACATATCCTACGATATGTTCTTTCCATGCCTGTTTTAATCCAGAACATTCGGTAGATTACATTTACTTTATTCCGCAATCGTTTCTCGATAAACAGATTTCGCAATTCATACTCGTCCACGGCGTATATCTTATATCTTTTCTTTTTTTTTTACATATTCACATAAAATTTACATACATAAATGTAATTACAATTATACCGTATATACATACCTGAAGGTACATTTATAGATGACCACAAGTCTTGAGCGACGTTTTCTGGTTTAAAAGGCGGGCAATTAATGACGGGCAAAGCGGTATTACCAGACAATACTGGACCTAAACCATTACTCCTCCCTGCTACTGCAATTAACACCACCTACATGAAATAAGAAGAACTGCTGATAACTAGGAAATAAATACGCTTCCAACACTATCTTTTTTTATCATGTTTTTGGATTGAATTATCCTTGAGTAAAAGCTATTAATGCTGCATCAAGACACTATAAACCTAATATGTCCCCATATATTCCTATCCACGATTATATGAACTCCACTCGTCTAACAAGGAGCAAAAATTGCTATTACAATAAGAATTACAACAAGTATGGTACTTCTACGCTAAATGCAAAAGATCTACGCGATACATGTATGTATCAATTCATAACTGAAAAAGATGATCAAAGTTAATTTTTTTAGTTTCTCGTTTAAACCGTTATATGTAAGTAAACCTTACAACAGATTAATCAACTATTTAATGGTATCAACAAATGGTAGATTTCATATTTTAATACCTTTTCTCCGGTACCTTCGTATTCGGCAAGAACACGTAAGGTTTCCTGTGTACCCTTATGTGCACTGCATACTCTAAGTTGTACTCTCAAACCTAGATCCGTCGCGTATTTTGCGATTTTTTTACAATGTTCTTCATCAGATGGAGAACCCATTAAAACAACGACTAGTGAACTTGCTGGTGGAACAAGATATTCGAGCTGATCAGCTACCCATTTGAAATTGCGTTTAACGGTATCCAGATCAGCTTGTGTGACAGAAGTTAGATTTCTGTATACCTATACATATATATATATATATACACATATGAGTTACAAAGCAACTAGAGACCTACTTCTAAAATTACAACAAAGGTGATTGTCATTACTTGTTTATCCTTCATTAGACGCTTATCACCGGATGGCCATAATCGCCAGGAGTCGCTATCAATAACATCTGCAACTACAATTTGGCCATTTACATCCACCCCAAATTCTATCTTCATGTCTATAAGAGCACAATCACGCGTGGCCCAAGCTCTTTCAAGGACTTCAAAAACAGCCAATGTAGTACGTTGCATAATGTCAACCTCGTCTTTTCCAATTGTAACTCCGTTTAGTTTAAACTTAGCAGAAATAATTTGTTCTTCCGACCATTGAGGATCGTGGTTTGCATCATCCTTGTAAAATGTTTCTTGCAATGGTGGATTAAATCTATAACCCTCTTCTACACCTATTTTAAAAAGAATTTTTCTTTATAAATGATCTTCTCGCTTAGAAACATAAACTTTATGAAAGTACATACCTGGATGTCTTTTTAAGAAACTACCAGTGGCCAATCTTCTTGTAACCCATTCGATCGGTATCATTTCACATTTTCGTGCTACGAATGCTGTTTCACTAGCGACCTTGACAAAAGCTGTATCGATACCAGCTTGATTCAATAATTGAAAGACTTTAGCCGTCGTAGCTGTACTAATAGCAGCTTTGCCCTCTAGTTCGTGCGATTTCACACCATCCCCAGCCGTAATACGGTCTTTGCTTTGAATGAAACATAGTTTCGAATCATTTACAATCTCGTAGACCTTCTTGGTCTTGCCCTCGATTATCACGTTACCAAGATTATAGTCTGCAAAGGTAGAATCATACCATTACATAAACATAAATGTAATTATATAAATATTTCTCAAGTATGATTATGGAACTTATTATGTAATTTCAACTGAAGCATAGCTGCACATACATTTATGTAAATAATGTACAGTCTACGACAAGTGCAAAAAACTAACAATCTCAAATGGTTAAAAACTTCGAATATCAAACAAAGAAACAATGATCAATGATTAACAATATTAATTTCTAATAATTTTTCATTATAACTCAACAAAATGACAAAGAACGAATACATACTACAAGAAAGACAAATAATCCACCGCCATTAACCCTTCTTTTCCAATAACAAAAGAACATATACGCGATATTATCGATCGAAATAATCGATCACTGGCGATTTAAAAGCGACCTATTGCTTTAGCCATCATTGGAGTAGTGCGTATGTTGTTTGAAATACGAATAATTAAACGATCATTAGAATGGATCGTTCGAATCATATGGATGGCATTTAGATAGTAGAGAAAAAAAGCGATTGGAAATAACGAGAAATGATTTACACAGAAAAAATTGTAATCATACTGAAATGCAAGAATTTGTGCATAAATACGAATAATGATACAACAGAAAGAAAAAGAAAATGAACGACTCACCGGTCATGTTGCCGTCTACTCTCTATCATACTCTACTACACGAGTGCCGGCTGATCTCTCGATCGTGATGCTTGGAACATCGTCATCACCATCCCCCCACTATATACCTCGATTATACTTCGAAACAAGTCCAGATTTTATTCCGTGTAATCAAACGGCAGATTTGTACGCGCGCGCGCGCGTAATACGAGATGGATGTTCGCTCGAAAATGACTATCATAACATTTTTTCTGCTATAGGGTTACATATATCGCGAATTTAGACGATCGATATTACGGTCGATAATCGTACGCGTAGCTGGTACCAAGGAAAGAGAGGTGAGCGATTCGACTTCTTTTTTGTTTTAAAGAAAATTCTGCGAAATTTGAAATTTATCAAATAGAAATGGAACGTTACAAACTATAAAATAAGACATAAATAAATAAATCGCTTCTTGGACTTGTATAAATATTGAAAATTATAATAATTATATATATAATAAATATATAAATGTTAGATTTATATTTTTATAATATTTCTTCATAAGATTAGTAATAAAACAAAATCTCTCTCTCTCTATATATATATATATATACATATGTATATAGTAAATCGGTATATAAACACGCATAATTTCAGTTCACACGCTTCTCTGCTAAAAATACCGTCTTTTGAAACATTACTCCGACGAGTGATCGATTTCACATGTAATAACCTAGACGATAGATCATTCTTTCGTCTCAGATTATTAGATTCGAGTTGCTGTTAATTCGAGACGAAGGACGATCGCTACCTTCGAATAAGAATCTGGAGCGTCACTTTCGAAAAAGAAATTACTATCCTATTTGCAAAGCGTGTTTATCGCATCATTAAAATCCGTCGGCACTCGACGTTGTTAGAAAATCGTAAACATTCAATATAAAGAATAGACAAGAAATTTCGATTGGGATTGATATCGATGAGTTACAAAAACATTCCAAGTGTCGTCAGCAAGTAGGGTCGAGTGAGGTATTTACGAGATTAGATAGAATTACAAATGTAGGAGGAGAGAAAACACTGAGAATAATTATTATACATACGATCACGTTTTTCCAATATCTCCTATGCGATATTTATTATCGATATACGAACATTCGAGTAATTTCTCGATAGACCGAAAGAAGATTGTAATATCCGGGCAAAGATTGCTTGAAAAAAGTCAAGGAGTAACCTTGAACCGAGAATAGGCGGTCGCGTGCGCGAACAAAGGATAAGTCCTCGTGGTCCGGCGGGGCTCATCTTCCATGTTCAACAAAAAATCCCGCAAGGGGAATAAGAAGAAAGAAATAAAGGATAAAAGAAACATAGATGTAATTCTGTAAATGATAAAGTTAAAATAAAGGAAAAGAGGGACGCGCCGAACGCTCCATGAACTTTTTCGGGGTAAATTCTATCCGGAAGCGAACCGGTTTAATGGCGTGATCGTCGTCGTTCATCGTCGTTCGTTGGCGGCGGCAGCGTGCGTACGCAAACCGTTTGGCGTTGTGGCCGAGGCGGCTTAAAAAAAAGATAATAGTAAAAGAAGGAGACAGCGTAAGGAGTAAAAAGTAAGTTCCCATTGGTCTACCAGCTCATTTGTCGTTTGGAACGCGATCGGACTAGTAGCCTATATCACCAGAGTACTAAGTACTATAACGCGTTATATACGAGGAGCACGCGTTCCGTACGAGTGAGGAAGAGAAGACGAGTGTGAGAGA
>JAIFRP010000006.1:168888-188533 GCA_032403825.1 Odynerus spinipes | reverse complement strand
AGAGAGAGAGAGAGATCGTAAAGAGCGATTTAACGAAATTACTCTATCATTATCTTCATCCTCGAAAGCTGCTCGACTTTCGCACTCGCGTTACCGTTAATCATCGAACGCTCTTTCTAAAACTATCGGTGGTTTAGCCTAGATCGGTGAGAGGCGACCGTACCACTTCTTCGTCAACCTTCTCCTCCTTCTTCTCGACATAATTTTTTTTTTATTTTCAACAAAAGAGACTTCTAGAGCGTCATTCAAGTTGTTGACACGTATCTATTTAATACGAAGCACTACTTAATTAAATAGCACTATTTAATATAAATAGTGCTTCGTATTAATTTTTATAAGATAAAGTTTGTCTAAATAAAAGATTAAAAGAGATGAAAATAATGTAAAAACGAAAAAGTCGTATAACTCATTTTTAAATCTCGACCGCATCGACTTCAAAGACGAGCACGAAGAAGGCGGTAGTATTCAGCATCGAGAAGAGGAAGGAAAGGGGCACGACCTCGATCATCGGTCGATTCACCATGGATGAAAAAAGGAACAGCCACTTCGATCCCGTTTCACGAGCTCTCTTCTCGCGCCTACAATCTTCCTGTCTCTCTCTCTCTCTCTTTTCTTTCTCTTTCTCCTTCCCCATCTCTCTGGGGAGAAAGAGGAGAGAAGAACAAAAGGTTCCGCGAAGCATCTGCACGCTCCATCGATACCGGCAACCTTCTCTTCTTGGCGCGATCATTCCAAACGGAATTCACGATCGAGAAACTTCATTGTGTAAGATGATTTATGTAATATCGCCGTGACGAGATCCCGACGAGATACGAAAGAGGCGTGATTCTCCGGAGAATTTCTTATCTTTTCTTTATTTTCCCTGTTCTTTATCGGTCGGTGCAGTATCTGGAAAGGGAAAGAAGAAATTTCCTAGGAAAAAGGAAATTTACAATGTACATACGTATATACATATATATCTTTTTTTTTTTAAAGAAGGCACGAAATCTTAATTTCTCTTTTTACGAATTTTCGTTCGAATAAGAATAAAAACAATTAAAAAATATTTCGACTTCTTACGGTTCTTTTTTCGTGTTCCATTGCCCGCGACAAAATGGGTAACGCCTCCTCCGAACGACGCGGTAATTTTCTCACGAATCTTTTAAAGAATCAGGAAGACGAGGGAAAAGACGAGAATCGTCGACGGTTATCCACAGACCGCAAAAGTACAATATCAAAAAAACAAAAAAAAACAAAGAAACAAGAAGAGATCGTTTGCAACTGTACCGAGAGAGTATAACGAGAAGATGCAAATTCAAAAGGAAGAAGACACGCGAGCAAAGTAACCGCATACATATATACACACATACATACACGACCGGAAGAACGAACCGTCGCGTTCGAGTTCCAAAAAAAAAAGTTGGCGACGATCGCGAAAGTCTTTCGAAATATTTCGTGGAGTTCCTTGCATCGAAAATTATGCTACGCGGTAGGATCGAGAAACAGGAAGCGTCGGGAGAATTTCATAACCGGTCCCTCTCTCTTTCTCTCTAACTTGTGCGCTCGCGCGAGCAAAGGGTCAACGCTTCCGCGTTTGCTTTCTTGCGACCGCGTCATGCGATGCAATGAGGAAAAAGTGTATCGCTCTCCGGACTACGTAGAAACGTTACGTTTCCAAGGGTGTAATATCCGTGAAATCGTTTGTCAAATTATTTCCCCCCCTCCTCCTCTCTATCTATCTATCTATCTTTATCCTTCTCTCTTGCATACGAAAAATATTTCCTTCCTTTTCTCTCTCTGTCTCTCTTTCCCTCTCTCTCGCTCTAGTATATTCCGCTATTACACATCATCCGTTCACTTTACTCGGAATAACGTTCGTGTCATCGTTTATAGCTAACCGTGGATATATATGTGTATATCTGTGTGTGTGCCGCTAGTTGGCCGTTATCCCGTTAACGAGCTTTGTTAAGAGAACACTCTGTCTCTATCACTGTCTCTCTGTTTTGATCCGTCTCATTTTTCTCGCCTCATTTGCCTATGTCCAAACTGACAGAGAAATCTATCGATCTCCGATAACATTTATTAATAAATAAATTGCTTACATATACGTATGCTCGTTGAATACTCGATGAACTGATCGAACGAACGAAAGTAATCACAATCGGCTATCGCGATTAACATTTCCAAGCGACCCTAGCGATCTGCTGAGCGTATATCCTGCCTTCCCTCTCTCGTTCACTCTGCTTATCTCTTTCTCTCTCTCTCTCCTTTCTAAGCACCCCTCGAGCGTTGGAGCTACGAAGGAGAAGAAGGAACATAAAACGTGAAAACGTTCGTATTTATGCCTCCTACGATCTGCTCCCTCGATGAGCTCTCGAGAAAACGAGCCCGTTTCGACGAAATGTACCATGGTCGTATCTAGCGATTGAAATGTTAATTTGTTAAAGATACTAGTCGTCAAATTGATTGTAATCCCGTGATCTCATTTGTTGTTGTTGTTGTTTTTGTATTTTGGTTGCGACTATAAATTTAAGAAATATACAATTACCGCTTAAATAATTGTAACATATGAAATTTTATCTAACTTTTCGAATTATCTAGGATCCCTTCGCTTTTCTGGGTTTTAAGATTAAGTAACTGTAAATTAATAAAAAGAATGATGTAGCTACTGCTTAAGTAGTCACGACGCATGAAATTTTATATAACTTTCTTGAATCGTCTCTTTGTTGGTTCCCTTTACTTCTATTTTTATCGTAAAACGCGCATCGTTCGAACGCACTTGCAAAGTTTATATGTTATATTTATTTTAGCACGCTTAAAAGCCGTCTTTGAAAATGCTTTAAAATTAGAGCCCCGCTAGTTGAAATATCACAACAACGCTGGTGGTGGGCGTGTCGCGAGGCGTCGGCGTCGGCGTCGGTATCAGCGTCAGAGAAGTCGAATCCGCTCTTTAGCAACAAGTGGCTACCCTCCGTTTCCGCTTTCCTCTTTACCGACTACTACTCCTCTTGATATTCTTCTCTTTCCTTCTTTCTCTCTCTCTCTATCTCTCTCCCTTTTCTTTCGTCACTTTCGCCGAAGTACTGTGAAATGGAAAGGACCGACCTTGTGCGCTCGCTTCTCTCTGACAAAAGTAAAATTAATTCGAGTAGCGTTGAATCTCAAGGTGAGCCGATAAAATATGTTACCAGCTCGAGAAAAATAAATATACTCGAGAATACGAAAATATCGATACATTGATCTTTCTTCGAGAGTGAAAAGAAAAAAAAACAACGATCGGTCAGCTGTTCGGTTTTCTGGACGAAAAAAAATTAAGAACTCGTTTTTAGAACCACTGACCTTGAACTTCGAGGTCTCGATAGCTCGCGTTTCTCAAATTTCAAATTGTCATTCGGAAAGTTGGCATTTTTACATTCGACACAAAATATGTCAGCATAAAAAGGATTTGCGAACTTCTCGCAGTGTCTTCTCCTTTAGCTCCGAAAACTCAATTACCTCGGTTACATCTCCGCCCCTTGGAAACGCACGGAAGAGCACAGTGCTCGAGATCCGTGACTTATGTAGGGACCTGTAGGTTGGAAGGCCCCGAAGAGAATCAGGTACCGTGACAAGAAAAAACCTGATTCCGAGCGAAGCAAACGTGCGAGTGCGACTGTGGAAACTGTGCTACACCCTCTCCACCCTGTCCCCCCACCCCCCTTTTCCTTGTTCGTTGCACGCAACCGGTCAACTCTCTCGACACGCATCCTTCGATCCTCTTAAACACCGGTGCTGCTCACCCTCGCGTGGCGCCCCTTGCGTCGATCCCACTAAACACGATCCCTTCGAGAAATTCGCTCGTAAACCGCCTACTCGATTTCTTCGTCGGAAAAAAACAAAGGAGGGAGAAAAATACTCGTCCCTTCGAACATCGCGTTTCTTCATCATCGTAAGACAATTTTCTACATCGACACGTTTCAAGGATAACCCTTTTTAAGCAACAAACGTTACTAGGTTAAGTTTTTTAGGTTATTCTCGGTACGTTGATTTTTATTCGATTTATTTTTCTAAAAATGGAAGAATTATCACTAGCTAAGGTTTTAAACTCTCAAAGAAATTATATATACGTATGAGCCGTTTATTTTGAGAATCGCGCGTAAAACATTGTTTTATCTCGAGTTTCTTAAAAATGGATTTACATCGCTATCAAAATAAACGGCTCATATATACGTATGTAAGAAAACACTCTAAGAAATAGTACATATTTCGATAAATTATTTACGCTTTTGATTCTACACCAAAAACCGAGAAGAGAGAGAGAGAGAGAGAGAGAGAGAGAGAGAGAGACCAATGTTTATTTTTATGCTTACAACGGAGGAATGTGCAAACAGCGAAGCGGCGTTAGCATAAGTGCACGCGTGAGAGACTCCTTCGATGTTCTCTTTCCTTTTGTGCTGCGGCCTTTCGCACAGTGCAGCCCAGAACGCGGCGATATAGCCGGTGCGAAGCGTTTGCGACGTTTTTCATTGGTTCTTCTGTTTTCGCCGAGCGAAAATCGCAAAGCACCGTGAAAGCCGGCGGTTACTCGTCAGAGTAACTTTAATGAGTCACCCCTCGTATCCTTAACGGCTTTATGGGAATGGAAAGTGCACAGATAATGGGAGTATTATTTCCATTGAAAGACTTTTTCTAACGCGAGATCACTTTGGATCGTACGTTAATAACAATGACAGGAATCATTTTGCGTCTTGAAGATTATTATTTAATATTAGCCAATTTCTTATACAAAAAAGTTACAAGTTTATAGTTACAAGTTTGAGGTAGTTTATAGTATACAAGTTTAAAGTTACAAAAGTTACAAAATTATTCTAACAATTTCTTTTTTCAAACTTCGACTTATAAAAAAGTATTAATATAATTAAAAATATTCGCTAACGAATATGCGTGTCCTTTCGTTACAGAGGAACGGAAATGGAAGAAGAACGTAAAGGATTACGCCACGAAAATGCCAGATTACGCTTTCCTACCATCGAACTTCTCCAAACTCGATCCTGGTTCGTTTCGAAGCAAATCTACGTTCGCTGTGGAGATAAAACCAAAGCAAGGATATCAGCGTAAGGAAGAGCAGCGATTACAAAAATGTCCTTACTGCCTCACTCAGTATTACAAGGTAAAATAAATCTTTCAAATTATTTTTCCCATCTCTTTTCCCTTCCTCTTAACACGAAGTTTTGATTTCAGTCGAAGAAGAAAGTTGTCAAGGCTCGAAGCAGCTACTGCCCCTTCGATCTTTTCTCCGCTGATAAAGAACGCATGATACGCGCTATCGAGGGATTGCTAAGATCGCCCCAAAATAATCTGAAGATCTTCAAAGATGGATCGATCGTCTACGACGAAGGATTTCCTGCGAGCGACGTCGAAACCGTGCTGGCCGATTGGCACCAAAGTATAGACGCTTCTTGCACCAAGGAAACTAATGTCAACTTGTTTTGCAATTTGACCTGCACTGCACTTTTGCATTCTTTTCCACAGACCGAACGTACCAAAGTAACGCGAGTGACGTTCGAACGCGATCGAGTTTATCGGATGTCCGATGAACGTGACTTCGAGGTTCCCGGTAATAATAATGAGGAATTAATTGCAAACGCGAGAAAACTTTTGTCTCGCGTCAAGGAAGTACGTATCGTTTGTGAGAAATATTTGATTGCGATAACAAGGCGCGAAGTCGTCATGTAATCCGAACATTTTTCAGTCTTACACGTACTCGTGACGTGTCTATGTTCATTTCTTCTTTTTTCTTCTTTTATATAGGAATGTAAGCGCGATGGCGAAAATCTACCCAAGGATTGCGTGCTGGAACGAATACTTTCCATGCAAAGATTACCATACGGCGGTACGGATCACGTCTATGATATCTACGAGAAGTATGCGACGTTGATAAACGACGAGCTCGTATATTCCCGATTAATAAATTCTACGGAATGTCCACGTGTCGCTTCGACCTATACTTTTCCAAAGCGTCGGGAAAAGGAAGATCGAAATGGACATCGCTGCGTGGATGTAGATTCGAATTGGTCCAGTGTTGTAGGACGCGACGGAAGCGTCGGCTTAACGAACGATTCGAAACAATGGAAAGTAAAGTCTTCCTGTGATAATGCGAAATACGATGGCGATGTTACGAGCAATGATATAAATAACGACGATTTGTTGGCACTGCAAAATTATCTGCTGTTCTGTACCGCGAGAGATTGTTCTATATTAATAACGTTTCGACAATTAAATCCGTAAGTTATCGATTATGTTACTGGAATCGATGTTAATTGTAATTAACGGTAATTAAGGTACATGCGAATTCATGGATATCCATTTCTGATATTTTTACAGGGAGGCAGTGTCGAAAGTTCCACGTGAATATGTTATCAAACTGTCAGAGGATCTGTATTTTCTTACCAGTATCAGCGTCTCCGATGTTGATCCAAAGAGTATGCACAGTATCGCAAAGCATCGACAACGAGACACGGATGTTCTTAATTCGGTGATATCTTTACTAGAAGAGGAATTATCTTTAAATAATTAATGATAATCTCGCGTAGATATTTATTAAGTATGTCTAGTTCTAGTTCTATTTATTTTACATTTTACAATAGTAAAACTTTTTCAAACTGAAATAGAAATAGCAAAAATAATTGCTTATCGTTTTACATATTTACTGATTGATATATGTTCGGTAAAATAATTATACAAATTTAGCGATAATCCAAGTTTTACCCCCCGAGGATAACGAGTCATTTCGGATTGATGGTGTAATCTATAAGCGCTGGTGGCGCTCTAGTCTTCTTACCATTACGGTTTTATTGCGCGGGAAAATTTAAATCGCTAGTACGTACTACGGAAATTTTTAAGTTGAACTATTATTTGAGTGATATAATTACTATATATCTTTCGCATATTGAAACTTTACTTCTTACGAGACTGATTTGCAAGTGATAATAAACGTAATGTTCCAAACTACGTTACCGACTTAAATTAATCGCCATCTTGTCTTCTGTAATTTATAAAACAGTATTATCAGACTATTAATTATAAGAATTATAAAAAATGGCTGTCTTCCAGATTACGTTTTAACGAACGTCAATCGTATAAACAAAATGACGATAAAATATGAAACAAAAAAAAATATCGTTTCGAAAACGAATAAAGCGAAAATACTTTCCTTTATGCGTTTTGATTGGACCTCTTAAATATACCAAGAATATTGTCCCTATAGTGTATTTAATAACCTGTTACGACAGAGACAGCGCGATCGAATTTTCGAAGTAATAGACTTGGGTACAAGGCCGTTCGGTAGTTATGAATGGCACGGTTAGAAAGTGGGGAAAGCCAGGCTACGGCAGGACCGAAACAAAAAAAGGGGTGAGACAATAACGTGCCCATTTATTAATTAAAACGATATTACATTTTTTTTTTATTTAATTTTAAATACGTGGGACCTCGTATAATACGTTCCATTACGGGAATTAGCAACAAACATTGTCTTTTAAGATTTTTTGATTATTCGATATAAAAAAATGTAAGAAACACGATAAAGTAACATTTATCTTCGAAGAATTTGAGAAAATCTGAAAAAATATTCCGAATTCGCGATAAAAGTTTGATCGCGACGTTAACGTTACAGAAAGATCACGCTGAATCATATTCAAACGGAATAACGTGATAATTCGAGTCGTTTCGTGGCTTATTTAAGTCAGGTTATTACGACGATCGCGTTTACTCTCTTCATTCCGAGTGCGGGGGCGTGAGAAAGAGGGAAACCTTAATTACAGAATTAACGTCATCGTTGACAACCTATCGTTACGATGTCTCGCATCGTGCTTTTCACTCGTCATTTTTCATTTACGCCACGCAAAATAATAATACACTGCAAAAACGTTACAAGATTTTTTGACGATCTCTGTATTAACGATAACCAAAAAAAAAGAAGAAAAAAGAAAAAAATAAATAAATTACACCCTAAAGAATTTTAGCGTCAAGAGCAAGGCACTAGTGCGCATAGATACGGTCCTGCACGTAACCGAGGCTCGCGCGACGATTGGTCGAAAAACGTAAAACATTCGTGCATCTTCGAGCATCTTCGTTCTTCGGTTCTCCACCTCGGAGAGAGAACGTGCGGCGGACGAGAGTGCGATAGATTCTAGGGCGATATAGAAAGAACGACAGAGAGCGCGCCCTTCGATAGAAAAGCAGCCAGCAGCAGCAGCAGCAGCAGCAGCAGCTCGGCAGAGAGAGCAAACAGCCCCTACCCCCACCACCAATTTTCTGGCCGAGCCCGAGTAACTGCGCCCCTCCTTGGCGAGAGCGAGGAGACGCAGGGCGCTCGTCAGTCGACGTTCGTAAATGGCTACGTATCGATGTCGAGTGCCCGTAGCGAGCTCGTGAATCGTCCTACGTGATGACGGCTCGTCACTGAACCTTGGACGGCGATGGGCACGCAAAAGCCGGGAGAATGGGCCAATTCGCTAATTGCGCGTTTCGAAGAACAGGTACAACTTCGCGTCGTACCCCCCTCAGCTTTTTTTTCTTTCTTTCTCTTTCTCTGTCGTTCTGTCTCTCTTCCTCCTTCCTTTGACCTGCCTCTTTGACACATATAAAGACGCGCACGTACGTACGCATGCACACACGCAAAATCTTTCCGAACGGCAAGCCCATCTCTCTCTCTGTCTCTCTCTCTCTCTCTCTTTCTCTTTCTATTCCTCTTTCTCGCTCTCGTTCTTTCTTTCTTCATTCTCACAACCCTCTTCCGGTGTTCGACATTTCCCTTACGTTCCACTCACGTCGATGTTGCTTTCTCTCTCTCTCTCTCTCTCTCTCTCTCTTTCCCTTTCATTCCCCGAGCTTCCCCGAGTGAGAACGAAAAGGGGCGACGAAACTTGAAAGAAAGAAAACCGGCCGGAATAGGCGCGCGCGAAAAAAAAGGGAAGAGAACGACCCGTTTCGACTCGTCGTTCCTAGAGATAGCACCTATGTATATATATGTGTGCGTGTGTGTGTGTGTACGTACATGCGTGCTAGGTATACTATTGTATATGTTGTATGGCATGTGTAGGATCGACAAGTAAAAAAAAAAAAAAGAAAAACGGGCTTCGAAAGCACGCGACGTGCATATCGGCAAAACGAAACGGGGGGTACGTCTCTCCCCCGTCTTCCTTTTCCCCTTTTCAATTCATCCGATTGGTCTCGCGTTTGCACGAGTACACGCCTCTTTCTTTTAATCTCCTCGTTTTTCTCCCCTCCACCTGCCGATCTCTCCTCGCCGTACACGCGGTTACGCTCACGGAAGTGTCACACGGCGAACGATCGGCGACGTATCGTGATTTACCACCGAATCGAACGGACGAGTGAAAGAACGATCGAAGGGGCGGTTGCTCTCTTTCTCTCTCTCTCTCTCTCTCCCCTCCCTCTCTTCCCCAGTTATGTTTTAACGATTTTAGAGAATATCGTGTAGAATAGTCGGATCGGAATCGATCGGTACTACTTTTTTTTTTCGATCTCCCTTTCGAGGAAAACGTTTAAAGTGACAGGAATAAGGGGGGGAGGAGGAGGAGGTGGAGGAGGAGGAGGAGGAAAGGGTAAAAGAAGCAAGCACCTTGCTCGCCGTGTCGTTCGATTCGCTCATTCATGGAAAACTCTCTTTCTCTTCCTCCCTCCTTCCCCTTTCACGCTTTGACCTTCGCCCCCCACCCCCGACGCACTTCACCCTTCTCCCCTCTGTCTTCCTCTTCCGATGAGCGAGAGCTATTCAGTAAAGGTGTATATAGCCTGGCCCATCCCGTCCACTTTCCAGCCCCTCCTTTTACTCACACAACGTTGTCCCCTTCGTGATGCCGCTGCCACCGCCACCACCGCCACCGTCGTCGCCGCCTCCACCGCTGCCGATGCATGAATGAAAATTGTATTCGCTCGGCGCACGATTCATATCGCATACACCAGAAAGAGAGAGCCTCGGAGTCTTCGTTTTCGGCACTTCAAAGGACTAACCCGAATGAAAGCCGGAAACGTCGATCGCTTTACGAGTCTTCTCTCGTACGCCTTCGTTCTCTCTCTCTCTCTCTCTCTCTCTCTCTTTCTCTCACGCTATCTCTGTCTTTCTTCATAGTTAAAGAGACATATGGTTACTAGGCTTTCGAACTCTTATGTTCACTCGCGAACATTCGTATGATTTTAGGCACGAGCGACGAATATTTTTTAACATGTTCGAACATGTGACAGGCTCGAACATGTTGGTACATATTCTAACAGGCCGCGATTTGCTCTACGCGTTGGGGCGCGCTCGAACATGTTCGAACATGTTCGTGTTGCATTTACGCGTATACGAGTTCAGAAAAGGAAGCATTAGAAATAAATTTTTGTAATAAATATTACTACGGAAAGATTGATTTTCAAAAATTATGAATTCTTCCACATTTTTAATATTCATATCTTTGTATTTTTTCTTTTAAATCTATATAGCTGCCGTGCCGTACCGGTCCTCAAACAACTCATTCTCGCCTGAACGAGGAACGAAACAAGAAATGTTTAATACAAATCTCCCGATATCGTTTCTCCCTCGTAATATCCGGCCTCACGAAGATGCTTCAACGGGTCAACGAAATGGCACCGTGTATCGGGAATCAGCGTTCGTTTCATAGTACAGATCAAGATCGACAATGTTACGAATCTATTATCATCGTTTTGGATACGCTAGAAAAGTGTCTCGTAAATCAGCCGAGAGACACGACTAAGTATGACGAGGCTATGAATGTTAAGTTATTGCTCAGAGAGATATGCCAGTTTATAGGTGAGATTATGTCTTTTTATTATGACGTTATGTCGTTTGTGTATGGATTTTGGTATAAAGTGGTATTGGTTCGCAGATATACCAAACGACAGTCCCCAGAATGCGCATCTCAAGAACTTGGCGAGCAAAGTACTCTTTGCCTTGAGCCTAAACTTTTTCAGCGCAGTTTTTAATAGGATATCTGCCAGGCTGCAAGAACTATCTAATTGCGGCGATGAGAATCCAGATTATAGCGACATCGAATTAATTCAGCATATCAACATCGATGTGTATAGATTAACGAAACTTTTGAACGGTATTATACCTTTACTTTCTTTGTTTCTTTAGTATACGCATTTCTACAATATTTGAGACAATAAAGTGTTGTGGTTTTTTCATGCAGAAACTATACAAAAATTTAAACAACTTAAGAAATCTGCACACCTCATTCTTATGAGTTCGTTGGAAAAAGCAATTTGGAATTGGATGGACACCTATCCGCATGAATTCGCAGATATCCAGAGGAGACCTAACGAAGATTTGGCAAAAGCATGCGACGAGCTGTTTGACATTCTTGATGCGTATGTCGATAACAAGAAAGGAAGAACCGCCGCTGTTTGGCCATTACAAATAATGTTATTGGTACTATCGCCTAAAGTACTGGAAGAAATTATTAACGCGGATACCGGAGTACCCATTTCGCCAAAACTTGAAAAAAAGAGGCAGTTTATAACGAGCGTTAAACAAGGCTTGGCTACTCATGGCAGCTCTAGTAGACAGCTGGTGGAAGCTGCCGCGGTCACGTGCGTTAAACTTTGCAAAGCATCTACGTATATAAATAATTTGGATTCCAATAATGTTATTTTTAAATTGGTACAACAAGTGATGAACGATTTAACGGCGTTGCTGTTTAATCCCTGTAAACAGTTTTCTCGTGGACAAAATTATATCGCGCAAGATGTCGATTTGATGATAGATTGTTTTGTAAGCTGCTTCCGTATCAAGCCAAACAATAATAAAGTACTTAAGTTTGAATTTCCATTGACGTACCAATTTGTCTTGGTCAGCTCTTTGTACAAGTAAGGTTTAAATCTTTTTTATATTATTCAATTGCGTCACCCGACATAAATTCAATTTTATTCTATGTTATATTTTAGAATTGTGACGGAACCAAGACTACCATGGTGGCCTCAAATAGATGTGGTATATTCACGAAGTACGGAACTTAGAAATATGTTTATCGATACGTTGAACAAAGTAACGCAGAGTTATTCGCATACGCCGCTACGAATGATTCAGAGTTTAACTCTTAAAGGCAAGGAACAGAATAAATGCAAAGATAGAGGGGAAGAAGTTTCTAGTTACAAAAATCTGCTCTTGTGTATGGTACGACTTATTCATGCAGATCCCATGTTAATGTTAAATGTACGTTTCCCAAGATATATGTATTATATGTACAATAATTTGTGTGTTCTTTTATAACACGTACAATTACGCGTTACAGAATCAAGGTAAAGCTGGACACGAAATGCAAAGTTCGACGTTGGAATTGATCAATGGTCTTGTTACTTTGGTCCATCAAACAACGATGCTAGATATAGCTAATGAAGCGATGGAAGCATTGCTGGTGTTACATCATCCTGATAAGATTAAAGCATGGAATCCGGAAGCACCGATGGAGACTTTTTGGGACATCAGCTCTCAAGCCCTTTCTTCGATTTCTGAAAAGCTTATTCAGCATCAAATCGTCAACTACACCAATATATTGAAGTGGCTTAGAGAGATTCTCATTTGTCGAAATGCATTTCTCTCTCAAAATAAGGATTATGCTAATGTGGGTAGTCAAATTGCTACGTGTAAGCAAGCACACATTAAACTCGAGGTTTGTTCCCTGTCTCGTTAGTACTTTTCTTTTCTATTCTAGACATTTTGAATTAATTAAGCATACAAATTTTCTTCCGCATAGGTTGTCCTCTTTATGTATTTATGGAGTATTGATATGGAAGCTGTTTTGGTATCTATGTCATGTTTTGCATTATTGTGCGAAGAAGCTGAGATTCGCTGTGGTAGCGATGAAGTAGCTGTGACGTGCCTACTTCCCAATTATCATTTATATGTTGAATTGGCTCAAGCTTCTACTATATTAACCACTGGTGAGTTTCACACTCAATGTAATTCCAACATTGTGCACAATTAGTCGTTGAACAAGAAGGATTAGGTACAAATACCAGAAAAAGAAAATTAATGAAATATTAAAGAACTTATGTTTGTAACAGCCAGCGGGGATAGTAGAATATATTATCATGAACATAATCATGGTAAGTTTGCATGTAAATAAATATATGTCATCTTACAAGGATAAGATCTTTTTTCAATGATACGTTTAATTTCTTTTTTATCGCTATTTAGTAAAGTAAGAACTGTTTAGTATTTATTTTTTAGGACGAGCTGCTTTACAGAAGAGGATCATGGCCTTATTGAGAAAGATCGAGCATTGTGTAAACGGTGTTCAGCCTGTAAGTATCTTTACTCGCTTAACGTTATCATTAAACGAATTTTTTAATGACGTTTTATTAATAAAGCAATTTTCACGTAGGCATGGGAAGAAACGTATAAAAATTGGGAGGTAATGTCAAGACAGTTATCTAATTATCCTAAAACAAAAACAGAAGATGGGCAAGTCGAATCGTTTCATCGCAGTACCGGAAAGCGAAGAGCTTCGCATCAAAATTCGGAACATGAATTGGATGAACAGATTAACGAGTGGGCTAACATGACAGGATTTCTTTGCGCATTAGGTGGAGTGTGTTTACAAAAACGTTGTTCTAATAGACTGCTCTCTGGATTACCTCCCAATCCTGAACCGAAAAAGGGCTCGGCGAAGCAGTTAGAAACGATAACTTGTTTGTCGAACGTCAGTCAAGATGCACAATATTGTCTAGTCACACAATTCGTGTTCAATCTTCTCAGATTATTAATATGTAATAACGAAAAGTTTGGAGCACAAATACAAAAACATGTCAAGGAATTAGTCGGTCATGAAATGAGCCCTGCTTTATATCCGATACTCTTTGACCAAATAAAAAGTATAGTAGAAAAATTCTTTGATCAGCAAGGACAAGTAATTCTAACGGATGTTAATACGCAATTTATCGAGCACACGATCTTTATAATGAAAAATGTTTTGGATTCTAAAACCGATCAGCCATCGGAATATCTTGGAATGACTAGTATAGAGGGGATGATGTTAGCGATCGTTAGATATGTTCGTCATTTGGATATGTCGGTACATTCCATTCATATTAAAACTAAATTGTGCCAGCTTGTCGAAGTAATGATGAAGCGACGCGACGATTTAGCCTTCCGGCAAGAAATGAAATTTCGAAATAAATTAGTGGAGTATCTAACCGACTGGATAATGGGTGCCATGCATCAAATAGCTCCACCCAGTGGTGCTGACGTTACAATTATTACCAGGTGTGAAAAATTATGATATAATTCGATCGATTCAGTAGAGTATAATAATCTAATGTACAGTCATCAGAAAATATAGTATAGATCCTATTTTTTACTCTAGTTTATACTCTAGGGAGCTAGATCAAGCGTGCATGGAAGCAGTAGGAGCTTTATTGCGTGGTCTTCCGCTTCAACCCGAGGAATCTGATCGCGGTAATGCAATGGAAGCGAAATCTCAATTATTTCTCAAGTATTTTACACTCTTCATGAATTTGTTAAACGGATGTAACGATGGAGCAGCCGATGAGAAAGACGTAGTGTCGAGACAACAACAAATAACTACTGGAAAATTGTCTACACTACGTAATGCTACTATTCAAGCAATGAGCAATCTTCTCAGTGCTAATATCGACAGTGGCTTGATGCATTCTATAGGTAGATGCAACAATTTTACGTTCATATCATTTTTAGAAACATCTGAAATATAATATCAAGTTTTATGAACTTTTTAATTTGTAGACTTGGGTTATAATCAGGATCTTCAAACACGAGCAGCTTTTATGGAAGTATTGACAAAAATTCTTCAACAAGGAACAGAATTTGATACTCTTGCTGAAACAGTGTTAGCTGATAGATTTGAGCAATTAGTCCAATTAGTTACGATGATCAGCGATAAAGGAGAATTACCTATTGCAATGGCATTAGCAAATGTAGTAACTACAAATCAGATGGACGAGCTAGCGCGCGTTTTTGTTACTTTGTTCGATGCAAAACATTTACTCTCACCATTGTTATGGAATATGTTTTATAGAGAAGTCGAAGTTTCCGATTGTATGCAAACTCTTTTTCGCGGCAACAGTCTTGGCAGTAAAATTATGGCATTTTGTTTCAAGATCTATGGTGCTAGCTATTTACAAAGTTTATTAGAACCTTTAATTAGGCCACTGCTTGATGACTGTACGACTGGATTCGAAGTCGACAGTGCAAGAATAGATGCAAACGAAGATATAGAACAAAATGGTCGTAATTTGATTGCATTGACGCAAAAAGTATTCGATGCCATAGTATCGTCCGCTGATAGGTAAGATTTCGTTTTCTTACACAAATCTTATTATTTTTTATCGATTATATTTTGATATTATTTTCTCCTTCGTGCTTCTAGATTTCCTCCACAGTTGCGCTCAATGTGTCACTGTTTGTATCAAGTACTCAGTAAAAGATTTCCTCAGTGTCCACAAAATAACATTGGTGCTGTTGGAACGGTGATATTCTTACGTTTCATTAATCCAGCCATAGTGTCGCCGCAAGAAATGGGGATCGTAAATAAGCCAGTGCCACCACAAGTCAAACGTGGTCTCATGCTGATGTCAAAAATACTGCAAAATATAGCCAATCACGTGGAATTCAGTAAAGAGCAACATATGTTAGCTTTTAATGATTTCTTGAGAGCGCATTTTGAAATAGGCAGAAGGTTTTTCATACAGATAGCATCGGATTGCGAAACGGTAGATCAAGCAAGTCATCCTATGTCCTTTGTATCCGATGCAAATGTTTTAGCTTTGCATAGACTCTTGTGGAATCATCAAGAGAGAATTGGTGACTACCTCAGTAGCAGTCGGGACCATAAAGCTGTAGGTAGGAGACCTTTTGACAAAATGGCTACACTATTGGCATATCTTGGTCCTCCAGAACATAAACCGGTAGATTCTCAGTGAGTAGAGAGATATTCATGCATCATTCCCACTCTTGTTTTTATTAAATTTTCTAAAATTCTACTTTTCCTTCCAACAGCTTATTATTTTCATCTTACGCTCGATGGTCGAGTATCGATATGTCGTCGACTAATTTCGAAGAGATCATGGTAAAACATAACATGCACGAATCGGAGGAATTCAAGAGCATTAAAAGCTTAAACATTTTTTATCAAGCAGGAACAAGCAAGCAAGGCTACCCAGTATTTTATTACATCGCGAGACGTTACAAGTACGTGTCTTTGAATATACGATTTCTCTTCTCTGTGGTATGATACAGAAGATATATATTATTTTATTTTATAGGATTGGAGAAACTAATGGCGATTTGTTGATATATCACGTGATTCTCACTTTAAAGCCATTTTGTCATTCACCGTTTGAATTAGTTGTCGATTTCACCCATACATGTTCCGACAACCGATTTAGAACAGAGTTCTTACAAAAGTGGTTTTACGTACTGCCTGCAGTCGCTTATGAAAACATTCATGCTGCATACATCTATAATTGTAATAGCTGGGTACGAGAGTATACAAAATTTCACGATAGAATCCTGGCACCTTTGAAGGGCAATCGTAAAGTGGTTTTTATCGATGGACCTGGTCGTCTGAATGACGTTATCGATATCGAGCAGCAAAAGCTACCCGGTGCAACGTTGTCCCTTGACGAGGATCTGAAGGTTTTTACCAGTGCATTGAAGTTATCTCATAAAGATACCAAAGTTTCTATAAAAGTCGGACCAACTGCTATACAAATTACCTCTGCCGAGAAGTGTAAAGTATTATCACATTCCGTTCTCTTGAATGACGTTTACTACGCATCCGAGATAGAAGAAGTTTCATTGGTAGATGACAATCAGTTTACTCTTACTATCTCCAATGAAGCTGGTCCACTATCCTTTATTCACAATGACTGTGATAGCATTGTGCAGGCTATAATTCACATAAGGAATAGATGGGAGTTATCGCAAACAGGTTCCATGTCGGTTCATCCCAAAATTCGACCTAAAGATGTGCCTGGTACCTTGTTGAATATGGCTCTATTAAATCTTGGCAGTTCTGATCCAAACTTACGAACGGCCGCATACAATCAATTGTGTGCACTTACAGCGACGTTTGACTTGAAGATCGAAGGCCAACTGTTGGAAACCTCTGGTTTATGTATCCCATCGAACAACACCATTTTTATTAAACACATTAGCGAGACTCTAGCTGCTAACGATCCTCATTTAACGCTGGAATTTCTAGAGGAATGTATTCAAGGATTTAGAGTGTCTACTATCGAATTGAAGCATTTATGTTTAGAGTATATGACACCTTGGTTGAAGAATTTGGTGAAGTTTTGTAAACCAAACGACGAGGGTGGCAAGCGTCAGAAGCAAGTATCGCAAATATTAGAAAAGCTGATTAATTTAACGATAGATGAAGTTGAAATGTATCCAAGCATACAAGCCAAAATCTGGAGCACCATTGGAAGATTACCCGAATTGATAGATACCGTTCTTGATAATTTCATTCACCACAGTGTTGAAAATGAGTTGGGCTCATCGAGGGTCGAAATAATGGCCGATACAGCCGTAGCCCTTGCTTCTGGGAACGTTCAATTAGTAGCCAAGAAAGTAATCGGACGATTGTGTAGAGTCGTAGATAAAACGTGTACCTCGCCGACTCCTTCTCTCGAGCAGCACAAAATGTGGCACAGCATAGCGATTCTTGCGCGTTATTTATTGATGCTGTCGTTCAACAATTGCTTAGACGTGGGAAAACATTTACCATACCTGTTTCACACCGTAACTTTTTTAGTGTGTTCCGGAAGCCTAAGTATGCGCGCTTCTACGCATGGTTTAGTTATCAATAGCATACATTCTCTATGTACCTGCAGCTCACCTCAATTTTCCGAAGATACGCACAGGATATTAAGAATGAGCCTAGATGAATTTTCGCTACCTAAATTTTACCTTTTATTCGGTATTAGTAAAGTAAAGTCCGCAGCCGTGACAGCATTCAGGACTACTCATCGACACTCGAACGAGAAACGTTTCGGTAACGAACGGAACGTTTGTGGCGCACAGGACAGAGAAAGATTATCTTTAACAAATCTGGAAGTAATTACCGATGCTCTTCTTGAGATTATGGAAGCTTGTATGAGAGATATTCCCAACTGCGATTGGCTCAAGACATGGACATCTTTGGCTAAGAGTTTTGCCTTCTGTTTCAATCCTGCTCTTCAACCACGTGCTTTAATTGTTTTTGGTTGCATCAGCAAAAGTATAAACGATCAGGACATGAAGCAGTTATTAAGGATATTAGTGAAAGCTCTTGAAAGTTTTAACGATATCATACTTTTGGAAGCAATTGTGATGTGTCTTACACGCTTACAACCACTTCTCAGGCCTGTAAGTATTATTCTAACTCGTTTATATAATTTTTTCATAATACTTTAGGTAATTTGCCTCTATAATAATCTATGCTTATTTTATAGGAATCTCCTATACACAGATATTTATTCTGGGTTGCTACATCTGTTCTACAATTAGACGAAGCGTCTCTCTACGCATCTGGTTTGGCTCTTCTAGAACAAAATTTACATACGCTTGACTCTCAGGGCACTTTTGACGATAAGGTTTGAAATATAATAAATTCGTTTACCCGAAAGCATATTCATTCTTTTTTAATACATTGTCAACTATTTTTTAAAGACTTTAGAACGAGTTATGATGTCAACGCGCGAACCGCTGGAATGGCATTTCAAACAATTGGACCATGCAGTAGGATTATCGTTTAAATCTAACTTTCATTTTGCATTGGTGGGACATCTCTTAAAAGGGTATAGACATCCAACTCCGACGACGGTAACAAGGACAGCTAGAGTGTTAACTATGTTATTAGCTATTATAGCTAAACCTTATAAGAGAGACAAGTTTGAAGTATCACCAGAGAGCGTGGCTTATTTAGCTGGTATGTTTTCGCTAGAATTTCTGCAGAAAAAAGAAAGACACTGTATTATCTATTTTTTATATAATTATATGTATATATTTTTTTTACAGCTTTGGTATCCGTATCAGAGGAAGTCAGAAGCAGATGTCATATCAGACATTCCCTAAATAAAAATAATATAGAATCTGGTAGTACAGACTTCCTCGATGCCTTGGTTTCTCATGTTACGGTAAGACCTACATTCTATGCTTATTATATTTTTTTTTATATACCTTTTTGGTATTTTAAAATATTTCTATTACACAGGATGTGCCTGGTAATACTAATAATCCTACTAATCGGAGGCAAAAGTCCTGGGATCTTCTCGATCAGTCTGCGTTAACTCAAGCGAAGCAACAGAAGCAATATTCTGCTCATCAGGTATATTATTTTTGTTCGTTCAAATTTTAATCACTTTGTGTCCCATAGATATGAACTGTTTCCATAATTCAATTCCATACTACTTGTATTAATGTATCACCCAGGATTGTTTCACTTCCCTCTTACTATACGCGAGATACACGAGCATCTAATGTCAGAGTATGGTATTTTTGTTTTCTGGCAAATATAACAAATTAAAATTATCGTATGTAATAATAGGTTGCGTGGTTATGACACTGTACATTGCATGCGTCTAATGAAAGAAACAAGTTACTTAGGCATCGCAAATGTCACACCAATATTATATGTAC
>JAIFRP010000006.1:157785-168880 GCA_032403825.1 Odynerus spinipes | reverse complement strand
CCCCCCTATTGTGTTACGTTCTCATAAAATGCCAGAAACGATCTACGGTCTTTACGACAATCGCGTTGTGCTAATGTACCGCGATACGTTTGGTGTTCTTTCATTTATCTTTGTTTATTCTCTCATTGTGTGTGCCCGTGCCTGCCTATGTCCGGATTGCATAATACACCATGCAACTTATTACTAATGCGTGTCGCACTTCATCGAATGGCCACGTGCATCAACGATGCACGTCACTAACAAGACTGGCCGGATTTTATTTAAAACGCAGCGATCTTTCTCTGTACCTACTGCGAAGGAAGCCAAGCCGACCGATGATTCGGAGCCAAAGGTATTTATTTATTTGAAAACTCTAAATATATAAATTTCTTTTACATATTATATCTATAAAACGATTTAACAAAACATACGCGAAATTAATTAATATTTTTATGTCCTTTAAAGAATCGTAGTGCTAGGGTGAGCGTGAGCAATGAAAATAACGTCTTGCTCGACCCAGAAGTATTAACGGATTTCTCTACTCAAATCCTGGTTTTGACCGTTCTGGCAACTCTGGTCAAATATTCGACGGACGAGAACGAAACGCGAATTTTATACGAGTACCTGGCCGAGGCATCGGTGGTCTTTCCTAAAGTTTTTCCTGTCATGTAAGATATTCGTTCAAGAGCAAGTACGATTCGATGATCCGGTAGATCTGGTAAATGATAAAAAATAATAATAATATACCGTTCACAGACACAACCTACTAGATGCAAAGATCAACAGCGTATTGTCTTCCTGTCATGATCAAGCTATCCTAAATGCCGTACAAGCGATCATACAAAACATGATAGCTTGCGAGGATACGAGTCAGCAACAGCTTCACTATTTACAAAGCTATGGTTTTGGTGGACTATGGAGATTTGCCGGACCATACTCGAACGTAAGAAACGACGCTTTCTATTAACTCTGCGAGATTAAATAAAAAACCACTTTATACCGATTTATTTTAGTGCAACTGCACGGCAGAGAGTGCGGAGCTATTCGTTAATTGTTTGGAAGCGATGGTCGAGACGTGTCTTCCGGTCGAAGAAAACGATATCGCAAATAGTAACGAGACATCCTTTCAAAAAAATAAACGCATTGCGAGCGACGGACATACCTCGGAGAACGCATCAAAAGTTAAGTCTGCTACCTACGGAAGCGATCGTATGAACGTACGTACTTTTTCCGAGGATACCGATGACACACGTGGGACCTCATTCATGCGCAGAGAGTAAGCTTCCCTTTTTCGTTAATATCTTTTAACCATAGTGATATATAATATAATATAACATAATATAAATGCAAATACGAATTATAGTCACAGCGTGGAAAATAGAAGAGGAATTTCCACGGATTCGATGAGTCAGGCTGAGATAACGACCAGTAGTAGTAACGGTGGTATACCATCCTAACGATTAGTGAGACAGTATTGCAAACAACATGGAAAATTGCAAAGGAAAGGGCAAGGCGTTCGAAATGTCAAAAGCCGAAGCAGGTGAGTTTAACGTGCGCACGTATTTCTATCCAAAGGAAATAGCATACCGAGGGAGAAAAAAATAATTTAACGATTCGTATAACGTGATCAAGGTACATGGCAACAGCATACCGCAGTAATATGTCCAGTCATTTTAATCCAATGCCGTCCACCTCACGCTAATGAGCCTACGGGAACGGATACCGAAAACCAAGCGCATCCCATTGGTAGCTCTTAATCTTCGTTCTTTCATTAGTGATATATTTGCGTATCTTTGCGTATATTTGCGTTACTTTAAAGCTCACGTTTAATTCATCGACGAACGATCGATGTGCAGTCTTGTTGTAAATATTCATCGAACGTTGTCAAGGCTGTGCCGGAAAAGATGAGCCGATGCCTAAACACGATTCTCTGGATCAATGAGAAAAAGTGAAATTTCGTTGGCTTCACCGAATATCGATCCACATTCGTCTTCTCTCTCTCTCTCTCTCTCTTTATCTCTCCCCCCTTCTCTCTCTGTCTCTCTTTTTCTCACACCAGGCTACTTTCTTAATTAGTTGTACCATCGAGAAGGCTTTCAATCACGATGTTATTATAACGACGTTTATCCTCGTACACAGTATTTGACGAGTTTTAAACACGTAAAGAAGTTCTGGACCAGTGTCGTTCTTGGTACTCAATGCTTTTTGTCTCCAAGCGTTCAAGCCTGAGGACGAATATCTTTAGAGTCCTTAAGTGAAACACCAATGATTCTATTGTCTAACACTTATTAAAGTACAAAACGAGACCACGCGTTATTTACCCGCTGTTTGAAATTAAAAAAAAAAAACAACCGGGACATTTTAGTAATAGTAAACGATCGCGAGGGAGGTAATAAGTTAGGATATCACCGCCTAGCGCACGGCGGCTGAGTTACATATACGAAGTAGAGTAATAGCTTCATTGCAGCAATAGAGTATCTATAATAAATGCGCGTACGCGTTTGTACATAATTTAAATATATATAGATATATACATGCATACATATATGTGTGTTTATACGGTTGTACATATGCATGTGTATGTACGCATGTACATACATACATACATACATACATACATACTACGTATAGAAGATGCAAGTTTTTAAAGTGTATAATTTCACGAGAATGATCGTTTTTAGATCGCGAGATGATAAAGATGTAAATTATATCGCGTACATTAAAATGATGTATATAGTCTACCTACATACTCGTACTTAGATATTTTTCAAACAAAATCTTTAACGAAAGATACGTTAGTAAAAGAGCATCGTTGGACTAATTAAAGATTTATGTGTTGTGTACTTCGTACAACGAGGTATAGTATATGCGTTACGAAAAAGTACAATTGTATGCGACAGATTTTCAGTGTTCTTCGTCCCTCCTCGAACGGTAGCGCACCGTGATCTGATTTTCTATCGGAATTGCTTTAACGATTTAAATAAAATTAGAGAATTTACGATATCCTTTATACGTCTGTAATAATTTTTTTTTATAAACACTCGCAGCAACGACTCTGTACTTATATCATGGTCATCTATAGTCTCCGTTGCCTTAATGCTGTCACGGTACTTGACAAATTTATTTTCATATTATTATCCATTAGAAACAAAAGCGCAAGCCGGAATTTTTCATTATTTTCTATCCATTTTCAATAGCACTGTAAATAACTATTTTTTAACCGACTTCGAAAAGACGGAGGTTACTCAATTCGTAAGTGGACTATGTCGCTTCTTTTTTTAACCGATTTCGAAAAGGAGGAGGTTATTTAACCGACTTCGAAAAGGAGGAGGTTATTTAACCGACTTCGAAAAGGAGGAGGTTACTCAATTCGACAGTGGGCGATGTCCCTTTTTTTTTNNGCACTACTCCTAGACGGATGGACCGATCGGGATGAAATTTTTTCCACCTTGTAGGTTCTGCTCTCTCATTGGTCCCATTTGCAATATTCGATATCTCTATTGTTAACAAAGTTATTTAAGAAAAAACGATTTTTGTTTGTCCCCGCACTACTCCTAGACGGATGGACCGATCGGGATGAAATTTTTTAAAAATGAAAGGTTTTATTACTTGTAGACACGAAACTGCTATAGTTCCTCCAACAATGTGCGATATAATAAATGATCTAATAACATGTTCGTTTGTTTTAAATGCATGCACTTGTTTCGATGCATCGAGTTTTATTATGTACCGTAATTCCCAATATCGATTACAATGGAACACTGCTACTGTCGTGTAACATGATGCAAACAAATGCTCGCGTGACTAAAATAAGCAAAATGATGATCCGTGTACATACATACATACATACATACCGTAATACGATTAGAAAAATCTTGCAAAGGCCTACGATTTTGTGGTAAAAGGTCTGCTTCTCTTTAAATGTGATGTATTTATTATATTATAAGTTTAATAAGATGATGATGATGATTATTATTATTGTTATTATTATCATTATCATGATTATTATTATTATTATTATATACGATAGAGATTTATTATACACACACAACACACAGCACACACCGAAATTATATATATATATCTATATATATAAAAATCTTTATATATAAATATGTATGTACGCGTATGTGTGTGTGTATATGTGTATATATATACATACATAAAGGTTCTACTTGAACGAATTTTAAGTTCTTAGATTATACTAAGTATTATCATAAAAGTCGAACGCAAATCGAATTATTGTACAATATTAAAATAAAAGCACCTATACTTAATATATTTAAAGGCTTCTTCACTGACAATGCTTTGTATACATATATTTTTGTATGTAAAATTAACGAAGGCGAAGCAACACTTTTTAATTAATTAATTATAAGTTTTGTAGGGGGATTCTAAAGCACAAAAGATTGAAAACCACTGTCCTAAAATTCTTTTTATCGTAGGGTGCGCTGAAGTATCGACATGAATGTTTCTCTCGTAAAGTTTCTCCCTTCTTCTTTTTTTCTTTTTTTCTTACATAATTACAGTATTATTCACCGTCTTCAGTCTGTACCTAATACGCACAGGTGACAAACAATAGAACACGTTGGAATTGATTTTATTCTTTTTCTCGCAACAAAATGGCTTCCGTGTCGTTGAAGGGGACACGAAAGACGTATAGCTTCGAGGAAAGGGAAATTTTAATAACGTTGATAAATAAATACGAGGACATCGAGGAAAGGAAGTCGGACCCTATATCCATGTGCAAACGAAAATCAGCTTGGACGCAACTCGCCGAAGAATATAACTCGATGGTCGGGCCACAAGGTGCGCGTTCGGCTGTACAGCTAAGGCGTTGCTGGGAAAATATGAAAGCTTGTAAGCGAAATCGCGAAGAGAAAAAGTCGCGGTAATTGAAGTATAAGTTTCTTTATATTTTTTTTTCTCTCTCTCTCTCTCTCTCCCTCTTTTATTTTATTCTTACTTTATTCTTACTTTATTTTATTCTTACTTTCTTATTTTGTATCTTTTTGTGTTGCCCAACATCGCTATGGGCATAAATAAAATTTATCTATCTATCTATCTTTAAAGGATATGTAATAAATAATAGGAAATATAATTTTGTAATTTCTATGGTTAACCCCTTAGACCACTAGAATATTAATGTTTGTCGAATCGATTACGCTGCCTCGTATACAAATGAAATTATCTATAAATTAAATTATATTAAATCGTAGACAAATTGTAGACGATTTAATTGAATTTAATTTAAATGAAAGATTCCAATCGCGATATCGAAATAACACTTAAATATTATGCATACTTAATGATTCAAACAAAAAAATAATTTTCTTATGGAAAACTAAAAGAAAGTTATTAAAATCGCACAATCGAAGCGACAAAGACCATTATCAATCGCCTACTATAGAAGATTAGTGTTCTAGAGTTAAGATATCGCCTCTATTAAGTTTGACGCTCATCGATGCAGGGGCAACTCCAAAAGTTTTTGTCAATTATCGAAGAATCACGGCCGCTCGACCGTCCCCTGCTGGGAAGGCGGAAGTACCTACGAGAATGGAACGGAAGTACCCGCTCCCACGAGCGGAAACGGTTGCTTGCCACCTAACATAGTCTTCGAACCGAAAGATTCGGAACCGTTTACTTTGCAAAGCGTGTGCGCCACGAAGCCGGCGAAAATGAATTTGAAGAAGGAGCCTGAGAATAGCAATTGCAACGAGTCCACCGGTATAATCGATATAATCGATCCCTCCTCCCCCTAAATTATTTTCCTCCTAGTTTTTTCCTCCATTTATTTATTCGAAACGTAAATCCGACAAC
The DNA here is from genome assembly GCA_032403825.1 of Odynerus spinipes. Classification (NCBI taxonomy): domain Eukaryota; kingdom Metazoa; phylum Arthropoda; class Insecta; order Hymenoptera; family Vespidae; genus Odynerus; species Odynerus spinipes. Next base: position 163,081 of record JAIFRP010000006.1, on the reverse strand, counting down.
AGGTGGTGCGTTCAAGCATATCTCCGGGATCTCGGAGATGACCGGAAGTAAGCAGCAGCTGGCCTGTGGAACAATGGCCGATTGTCGAGGTACGAACGACCTGTCGATGTCGTCTTCCATGGTAGATCGATCGGACGAGGAGGAATCGATCGAGCAGGGTCAGCTAACGTGTAGATCGAACGCGACGCAAACGTTTCTTTCACCGTCGCGAATTAACGAGCACGTTCGTAGAACAAGAAGATCCGTACAGAAGGACGACGAGCTGCAGTTACTCGCGCTATCGGAAGCACAGATAAAGGTCGACATCGCGGCCATGTTGAAAGAGGAAGCTAGAATCAAATTGGAGGAAGCTCATTATCGCAAAGAGGAGGCCAGGCTCAGGATGCTTTTCTTCACTTACAAGCTCGATAGGATAAAGGAGGACTGAGAAGAGAAGATATCTCCCTCAAGTCATCGTCGTTCCTGTTCCCCTTTTTCTCAAAGACTACGGATATCAATTAATTATCGTAATATATCAATTTATTCCTTAGAAATGCGAGAACACGGTATAATCGTAAATAAATACATGCTTGTGTGTGTGTGTGTGTTCCTTTTGCTCTGGGAAATAATACTCCTTAAGGTTACAGCTTCTTTCGTTTTCTTTTCTTAAGGGGTTGGGGGTGGTTGGATGATTTTATGAATCTCTGGTTAAGGGTACTCGCAAAGCGACGTTTCCTTTTTGCAGGTATAATGTAAAATTATTATTATTGTTATTATTATTATTATGGTGAAAGGGGCGGGGGGAACGCCCCGTGCTATCTCACTTTCGTATCTTCGTTTAATAACGAATACGGGGGAAGGTAGGTACACGCTCGCTAATGAACGATACATCTAGCAAATATTTAATATCGCTACGCTCTATCGATTCGCAAAGTTTACGTTTTCGAATAATTTTATATAACGCCGGAATATCTCGCCGAGCGACGACGATTTTATTAAACATTATGTATTAAGTACCTCTCGATGAATCTCTGCAACGGAATGTATATATGTATATGAACACATGATCTTTTTTTCTTTTTCATTCTTCTTCCTGTTATCATGGCAGTGACGATTCGAAGACAGTTTTATTTCTTGACTAGTAACGAAATTTTGCGTAAAAGTGAAACTCGCTAAAAGTAAACAAATTATTAAAGTCTGCGGTCCGACACGTACTCATACATACGTAACACCGTTGTCTTAAATCGATCGTTTACGTTTTTAAGAAGGATCAGGTATTCCTCGTCTCGACCTGCGACGTTCTTGAAAACGTATTAGCGATTATACGAGCTACGGTACTCCCCCTTTCTTTTTTTTTTCCTTTACATTAGATGAAAGTTATCATTAAGAGCAGGTTTCGATGCGGTCGGCGAGCAACGAGTCACTTCGAAGAGGGAAGGATCCGTGTAGATCGGCTCGCTGGGATCAAAACCTGATCTTCGACCTGCCGATAGTCCAACGGCACCTTCGAGAGCCGTCGAGGATGAGCTCATGCGTTGTCCGATTATGTTGCTCATTGATCTTGATATAGATCTATGATTAATTTAACAAAAAAAAAGAATGCATTCATTTAATAATAACGTTGTTGCGTGTCTTGGAAATAATTTAAAGGACTGGTTCATCGTACGTGGATTGAAATGGTTTTTGTAGTCCGGTTCTCATGAACGAGAAGTTGTTCACTCGGCTACTATAGGCGTCATCGGATTGGTTGCTACGACTGCTGGTTTTGTCGACTTTCCGATTTTTCATGATCACGGAATACGCGTGTTTCCTATGGTAATATATGAAATCGCGATAAGATAGAATGAGAAGATAGGAACGCGATTGGAGTTTTGGAAGAGTCACGATACCTTACCTGTAAACTAACATCGAAAGAAGTACCACGGAAGCTAGTAGCACTACTAGGACACCTACGGCAGTGACGAGACCGTAATACTCGTTCGGAGCGATACAGACCGTTTCAAGAATGGCACTCTGCCTTTCCACGACGGTCTCCTCTTCCTCGATGTCCATCCTCGAATCTAGCACCTAATTAACATCAATTAATTAACGTATATTAACATTCGTTAATCCGTTCTGTTATTTTCCTATAGTTTCTAATCCTTCACGCTGTACCTCGATCATCTCCCTAACGTGTTCCTCCTCGCTCTCATCCTCCTCCCCTTCGTCTTCGGATCGACTGCCCATAACATACGTCGAGTTCAACGTGGCCGACGTTACCGTGACGTTGATATTGCTATCGATTACCGTCGCCTCTGCTAACAGCTCGTCCTCCTCCTCTCCCACACTCGTATCATTACCAACGTCCCGTCGCCTTCTTCCAAAAGATGGTTCGCTTCTTCCACTGCCACCCGAACAGTACGCCGGTTGACATCCATCCCTACAGGTCCTCACGGTCGCCTCGAACACTAGGAAGTTCGATTCGGGTATCTTGAAGGCGTTGAAACGTGCCTCCAGGCTATCGCCGTCTCGAAGGCGATCCAGTCCAGGGAAAACGTAATTATCCACCGGACAGCTGATTTATGGACGATAGAGATCGATCGAGTGAAACTTTTGGAACTACGCGAACTCGAAGGTTCCTACGTTTGTGATTTAGAGTAGATTCGGAGACTCACCCGTATCGATCTATGAGCTGGACGCTTCTTCCCGAGTACGGGTCCCTGGCGATGACGTTCGTCGCGAAGATGTCCGTTACGTAGTTGTATCTGCAAGAACGATCGATCGTATTAACGAGAGGAGTCATCGGGCAACCTAGAGAAGAGATCGACGTATCGAGATTCTTATTGCTATCTCACCCTTCTTGAGCTTCTAATCTGAAAGTGAGAGGATCGCCGACCGCGATGGTCGTCGTCGGTCTACCCTGATACAGAATCAACAGACGCACACGAGAGCTCAGTGTATTCTCCGCTGGGAGGTATTCGATCGGAATAGGTGAACCTGATCTATAGAAGCGCATACAAGGTTTCCATTAGCGAAATTGAACTTGCCGTTCAAATATATGTGTATACAGATTAACTGTTGCGTAAGTTACCGAGATTCCACGAGATTGCATTTCGGAAAGACAATTATAGTTGGAAGAAGAGAGCGTGCTCCGTGTTATAAATATATATGTACATATATACACTTAACATCGGCTAACTATCAATAGACGCGTGTGTTTAATTCAGAATGATTTAGAGAGATTGCGGGAACGTGTTTGCACCGATACACCGCATCGTCGTGTAACGATACGAGGGAAAAAAATGGAATGCAGCTTTGAGCGCTCGCACGAATCGGATAATAGATTGTTTTTTCCGGTGCAATACACGATCTCTCGATCGATATGACCTGGCATACCCGGCACCGATGTAGCCGGACGTGACGACAGCTTCGCCAGGGCCTCGAAACAGACAGGTGAGATTGAAACGCTTATCTCTTCCGGTTTGAACGTAATCCGAGAACTGGACCACCACTATGTTCGTCATCGTATCGCCGTACTGCGAAGATCGGTGAAAAATATTTCAGACGTTCCAAACGATCGAAATTAGTTAGTTTGCTGTAGTAGGTTAAAACGCCTGATGGGTCTTACACGTTGCGTGCCGCATTCCGGATAGCCCTGAGGTCCGCTGATCCGAAGAACGTTCACCGTACCCCCGTTACCACGGAAGAAGCAACGGTCGTAGTAGCCGTACGTGTAAATTCGACCGATGAAACCCTCCGGTGTCCTCAGAGTGAATTCCATTCCGTCCTCGCTACAAACTTGACTCACTGAAAAGTCGAACGACATTAACATCTAATTCTGTTTAGCGATTAACTCAAATCATAACGTGTCTTGTTAATAACAGATATATCAACGAATCGCTCGTGAATGATAAGAGACTTTATTTTCAACTAGAAATTTGCTTCGTCGTATTCGAACGATATCATGTGACATTAATTATTAACGCAGGTTGAATGCCCGGCGGCCTGATATAAATCCAATTCGGACATTGATATTGACATTCGCATTAGACTCGCAGCGATGCGCTAGTGATCGGTGGCCAAAATATCCTCGGCCTCATCGGTAAGAGCTCGCGATGCTGCACGTTACGCTACGGAAGGAAATAAAAAATATAAAATAAAAAAAGATGGAGGGTGGGGTAGAAAAGGGAAAGCAACAGTCATCAGCGAGTCTTTACTTGCGCTTCCACGGACGCTCTATCGTTCTTTATCGAGTTTTACTGATAATTACGAGGTTTACCATCGAGGCATTCCCCATCGGCGCCTTGTCTTCCATTATTTCTTTCGTAAAAATCATAATCGGATCCTGTGTCGTAGTAAATCGGATTGCCCATGTCCATGTCTCTGGAGTCACGGTCGCTCAATTCGCAGTTGTCCCTTTCAGCACCGTACGGTGCGGCGTAAGGACGATAATTGAAGGATCTGCATACGAAGTCCCTGGCATCCGCGCATTCTCTCTCGCACTGTGCCAGAGACGAGGACGTGGTGTACCTTCTCACGAAGGGTTTTCGTACCCTCGTATGCGGTCCGACCTGCCGGAAATTGTCTTGCTCGTCGCATCTCGAGACCAAAGGTGGTCGGCCTATTATCGGGCCACCGCTTGTACCGAACGGTCGCGAATTGTAAACGCCACCCTCTCCAACGTAGCCACCACCGATTATGCCACCGGAATCGGAACCGTATCCGCCGTATCCTCCTGGTCGAGCTGGTGCGTAGTGGGGACGTTCAACAGGGTGACCTGGTGGACCTCGGACATCGTCGACGAAGCCGTGAGCATAGACGCCGTGTCCGCTTGATGGGTATCTGTGAAAGTACATGGTGGGGTTAGGTTTATTTTATTAGATCGTGGTAGGATGTCTAATCATTTTTTTTTTTATTATTTGACAATGTCGTAACTAACCTGCTGGGGTAATCCTTCTCAGGATATCTCTCGCTGATAGGATATCTATCCGCGGGTGGTCTACCGACACCAGAAGGATATCGATCCAATGGATCTTCGGGAACGGGATAACGATCGACGCTCGCGGGATACCGTTCGCCATCCGTTGGATAACGTCCTGGAGCTATGGGATATCTACCCGTGGATGCGGTAGGGTACCTCCCGCCACCAGACGGATATCTATCCGCGATACCGGCTTCTGGAATTGGGTATCTGTCGCCACCTACTGGACGACGATCTCCTCTGACCGGATATCGATCCCCTGTAGGGTAACGATCCCCTGTAGGGTAACGATCTCCTGTAGGGTAACGATCGCCAATAGGATACCGATCTTCCGTAGGATAACGATCTCCCGTAGGA
>JAIFRP010000006.1:125238-144264 GCA_032403825.1 Odynerus spinipes | reverse complement strand
GAGAGAGAGAGAGAGAGAGAGAGAGAGAGAGAGAGAGAGAGGTGGACTATAGATAGAACGGAAATTATATCGAACGAACGGCTGCGGTGGTCCAGGTGTTAGCCACGCGTTACAAATCTCCCCGCAAAGTGAGACGGGGGAATCGTTATGATGGAAAAGTCAGAGCACGTTGCTTCGGTTAGAAACGACAAGCTTTGGTGTTCGGAATTCGCTGGTAAGGTTCACACACGCATACGTACACACGCATACGCGAACTGGCCGAATTCGAGGTGACGGATTTACGAGATCCGGATTATCCGGGTAATCCGGTCTGCACGAAGTTTGCAAGCACACTCGCCATCGCTCTCGACTACTCGATCTATCGATGAGCTACCTATTTCTTTCTTCTTTTCTCTTTCTTTTTTTGTCTTTTTATCTTTGTCCCACGACCTTACTCGAATCGAGTCCTCTGCCCGGAGGAGTCGTCCTCGAGCTCGATTAGATTTATGGAGGAAGATCAACAAGTACGGACGATCTTATCGAACCTTCCTCGTTGTTTTCTTCCACTTGGTTTGTTCGGCAGGTTTGCGGTAGTTTCTTATTGGAAGATTGTCCGATATTTTCTTATAACGATTCGCGATGGAAAATAGGATGGTATGACAGGGCGAAATGAAAATAGAAAATAGCGGGAATGATTGCGATAATAAAAATGTGGTTTTCGGAACATCTTTTGAAACTTTTAATCATTTAAATTCCAATAAATAAGTAGTAAGTTCAATTTCTTCTGTTTCTTTTATTTAAGTAACTCGTAATCACCGGAACAATTATTTCGATAAATGTAACTTTGTAATTTAATGATCGTATTAATTCAAAACGAATGTCAGTAAGTATTTGCACGCTCTCGCGAATTTCACTGACCCCTTCCATCGGTTACGACAAAACGTTAACGATACGCAAATTCTCGCGGACAGGTGGATGGAAGAAAATTGGATACGCGTCTCCGTTCTCACGAAAGAGAAATGAAACGATAGGGGTGAGAGAGAAAGACTGAAAGACGCGAGCTGACAAGTGACACGCTGTCCGACTATTTCGGGGTCAGAAGTATCGAACGGTCTTTCGAAGCGCGTCTCTTTCGAGAAACGAGCGATGTGTCAACTCGCCTCGTTTGTTTTTTACCCCTTTGACGAAAAAACCGACGTTCGAAAATCTTCGAAATCTCCTGGCCGCTTCACGATTCCCTTTGAGTCTCCAACGTTTTCCGTTTCTTGGAATACGTTCAAGAAGAAAATGTCTTTCGTGTTCCAGTGCAAAGAATCGCGATCGTCTGCCAAGTAGCTTTTATATAAAAAATTTTCTATTTTATAACAGTTCCTCTTTTTAACTCGCCGAATAGGTACGTTTACTGTTTTTTCTTTTTCATTTTTTGTTTTGAAAAGTAAATGGTTCGGAACCTTTTGGTGGTTTTGAAATGAAATTCTGGCATTTGAAATGGCAAAGTTCAAAGGAAATACGGTGACGCGAGGAAGGAATACTTTTCTTACAAATAAAATGCACAGGTTGACCAACAAAAATGTATATATATACATAAAAGTTCAACCTGTATAGAAAATGTATTTATTTCAAATTATGGTGAACTACTTACTGCTCGAGCAACATCATATTTTAAGAGAACATCATTCTACACAGTGCGACCGTAATTCATTGTAACTTCAAAAAAGTTAATCTATGAAACATCTAGTAAAAAGTATGTGTATACATTTTTCTGGGCTCAGTATAGTAGAGCTTAGTATAGTAAAATAAAAAATTGTGTTAGAAGAGACATTCAACTTGAGAATACGATCAGCCGAGCCTGCATATTTTCAGAACATTTTCCCATCAACGCCCTTTATATACAGACACATCTAAAAATAATTTCTTTTTTTTTTTTAAGAGAAGACAAAGAAAAGAATAAAACTTTATCTCTTATTCCGCGTACCGATCCCGCGTACGTTAGACGATATTTCACGCGATCGTTTCAATACCTTTCTAATATCGAGCCAGGTCGATTTCCACGAATTTGCATTTCATACTCACTTTTTATCGGAAATTTCATCTCGACCGCCATCGTCCCGGGGAAGTAGTGTGTATCTCGGAGCGTTAAAGCCGATCGAATATTTTCATCGGCTAATCCTAGTTTCCCTTCTCCGGGGCGAACGCTCCCCCTGCGTTGGATTCCGGGCCGAACCGGATAATTGATTAATTAATTAAATAATCTAGGAAGGGAGAAAACACCCTCGCGCGCGTCTTTTCTCCCTCGGAGGATATTGCCGGCCGACTTAACGGAGTTGAAAATGCAAATTTCAGTAATTTCGATGTTAACCATTTTCCCCGGCCCGTGGTGCGGTTTTTGATTAAACTCCGACGTCGTACCATTTTTATTTTGTTTCTCTCTCTCTCTCTCTCTCTCTTTCTCTCTCTTTCTCTCTATTTTTTTCCTTTCTCTTTTTACTTCGTGAAAATCCGCCCGGTCATCGGCGCTTCGCTTATTTGCGAGATATTCGTATTCCTGTCTCTCTCTCTCTCTCTTTTTTCTCATTTTCGCTCTCTCTCTCTAGTTCGTGTTTTCCCCTTCCCCGTACATATTGTCCGGAAGTAGGCCGTCTGAGAGCGTAATAACGGCCTTTTATTGCGCAATTACTGGGGTAGCGCAAGGACTTTTAACGATGAGGAGTAAAACCATGTCTACGATAATTCCCGGTCGAAAATCGTAGGAGAATAACCCGAGCTTTCTTCGAGCTACCTAACATTTACTTGTTCTCAACCCTCTTTGCGATATCGTTCTACTCTTTCTTCTTTTCTCACGGAGGTTAACATCGTTCACGATTCAATAATCTTCCGCTTCTTTCTCCCGTCTCACACACACACACACACTCTCTCTATCTCGGAGACGATTTCATTGAAAGTATTTTCCAAGCATGATTTAAAAGTTAAAGCTCGTCCAAGTACACGCTCGTTCGGCCAAATAATTTGAATAAATTTAAATGTCAAATGTCGATGTTTACGCCGCTAGTTTTGCAGATTGTCTGATTACCTTAGATTACGTTCTCCTTGCATCCGCGAGGAAACGTTTCCAAGGATAGTACGTTTTGAGTGGATATTTTAACTCGTCCCGGAATTGAATATGGGAAAGGGCCTCTCGAGTTGTGCGACATGGAATGTAAATTTAATGAATTGAACTCTGTGCGGGTTGGAGGGGGGTCAAACGAACGGGAGAATATTTTTCTTGTCGTCGTTGTTGCCATCATTTACTTTACTTTTATCCATCATATACTCGTACAAGCAGCGTGTACAAAATATAAAAACATACAGATGCGTGTGCGTGTATATATTTTTATGTATGCGTATACAATATGTATGAGATGTTCAGAAGCTAATGCGATGAAGTTCATTTTTTGAATGTTTCTATTAATAAACGTTATACGATTAAAATTGAGAAAAATCAGAACATTTCAAAAATGAACTTACAATTAATCACATTGCCTCCGGAGCGGAAAGTTCGTGCCGTTTAAATACATTTTGAGTAAACTACAAATTCATTTACCAAAATCTGATATTTTTTGAACGAACTCGTCCACTTTCACGCGGCAATCGTTTTCTCGTCCATCCGATCTAAAAAAGATCGCCCGTCAACTTCGTCCGTCTAACTTCGTAAATAAAATCGCGACTCACGATCGATGCCGATCGGATACGACAGTGTACTCGACTAAGACATACGTTCATCGATCTTGCACGTGTTCCAAAAGTGGGACACCCACCGAGGGATGATATCGATGCCCTTTCATTGCGTAATTATGCATAGAGAGGCGGTAAGAGTTCTTGCCGACGAAGGACGAGCGTCGGTGTTCCACGACGCGATTGCACGAGCCACGCGTTTTTTCTCGATTACATAATTCATCGTGTACGATTAAATGCAGGAGCATATACACATAAGCGTATGTACGTTGCGCAATCCATTCGTCGACGAGTATGTACTTCGTGAATACAGATTTTGTGAAAAAGGGGAAAAAATAAAACAAAAACAGCAAGGGGGGAAGGAAAAGAGAAATGATGAACATTCAGCTCGTCGAACGATCTCATTTAAATGTTCGTTCAAAAGTTTATTATATTACACGCTGTTATATCAAAGAGTTAATTAGTGGTCTCTGGGAAAATAAAAGGCCACAGGATGATTCGTGAAGAAAGCACTTTTTCCCTGGAAAAAGGAAACGCGAGCTTAAGTTTATCCTGCTGACTTTTCCCGCTCTACTTGTAACACGGTGGTAGAATGGTACAAAAAAGGGACGAATTTTTACGAATTCTACGGATTTCGAGAAAATTCGCGATTGAGAACGGGTTAAAGTCATCCGACGACTTTCCAGATCTTGAATAAGATCGAGAACTTCCCTCGGTGATCGTTAAGCGAGATCGCGAACGTCGCGAGTTTATTTTCGGAGATAATAAAGGGACGAGTAAATCGTTAGCGATAATTTACGTTAGGTACACTGCGTTCTTATCGTTCGCGAGATTTTAGGTATTTTCGAAGCTCGTATCTCTCCATCTCTCTTTCTCTCGCACGTTTACGATCGATTTTCCTTCCCACAATCTATATCCTTCCCTAAGCAACACTCGCAATTCTAACGAGACAGGACGATCCGTTTCGCGAAGCACGGCATCGTTTTCCGCATCGCTGCGGCGTCTTCTCGTGGCGTTTCGTTAGTGGAAGGGAGCTGACGGCGAAGGGGTTGAGAGCCTACGGCCCTATTTCAAGCCCGTGCGTGAATTCGTAACCTCTTAGATCTAACATTGCAAATATAATTTTCCTTGGCCCTACGAGTCTTAGATCGATATATACCACGCCTCTCTCACCAGGGCAACCATACGAGCAACTTCGCTTCTCTGTTTCCAACATCAGCCAGCCCTTTCCCCTTCTCTGTGTTTCTCACTCTCTCTCTCTCTCTCTCTCTCTCGCTGTCTGGTAGAGCACCCACTTCATATCCACTCGTCCACGCTGTGCCAGTCTCGTGTCTCACCCCGGGCCATATTCCTTCCGCTTTCTCCACCCCCCTCTCCCTATTTCTTTCCCTCTTCACTTTTCTTTTCTGCTTCTTTTTCTTCTTCTTCTTCGTCTTCTCTTTCTTTCTTTCTTTCCTTCTGCTACTTTTTCTCGTCAACACCTTTCTCTATTCACCAGTCGCGAATATCTTCGAACTTTCCTGTCATAGAAACTCAAATCTCACGCGTCACCGTCTCTCAGACGTACCCCTAAGCAAAACGGTGAAAACTGCTCTCTATCGCGTGGTCCTCGAAAGAACAATGCTTTTTACCTAACCTTAACGCAGCCCTCGCTTTTTCTTCAAACTGACCGACTTAATTTTTCTTTTTTCCCTTTTCCCTTCCTGTTTTACTCTTGACAACGGAATCATAATGTAAATCCGAGTCGCGTTTCTACCTAGAAATTTCATTCCCGGGGTTCAAAAGTAACGCTTAGAATTGTAACGCGGGGTAATTTTAAGAGCAGCATAGAGCTCGAGCTCGGAATATTTCGTAGATAGTGGGAATCCTCCAACGCTCGGCTTTATCAAACTCGGTTCCATGTTAATTACGGCCTCCTGATATTTTTGAGCATTTTCCTTTTGTTACTCCTAATGAACCGACGCGCTCGTCGCACTAATTTCCTGACTGTTTTTCCTCTTAGCTCTCGAAACTTTCCCTATCCTAGCGTGTACGCCTAGCGACGATGTCAAATATTTTAAAACGCGCAATCCTTTGATCCCGTTTTTCGAGCTCGACTAACATTTGTAGTAACGTTTTTTACCCTCACCCTCATCCTCTTCTCCTCGTCTTTTTTCTAGTTCTCCATGATGCAAATACGTCTAAATGTTGTACGCTCGACCGTACCAGCTAGCGTCTCTTTCGTCGAATCGGAATAACTTCGGCCTGGACATTCCTATGTGCTTACCCAGGGAAACATAATTTACGATAGCGACGTAACACGAAATACGAGGGAAGAGACGGGTTCTATTAAATCATAATCGTAGCCACGAGCGCGTTCGCTCCTGGAACTGTGTTGTCTCTCCAACATGAGCAGGGAAAAGCTTTGTTGCGTATACCTTGGAAAAAAACGGGAGGGGGGAGAGAGTGCGTGAAAAATGAAGAAGGGAATAACTCAACGAGACAAATGGAAATTTATTTCCATTCTAAACAATTTTATTCCGCGTACATATGATACGCGTGGGGGGACGCGGACACACATTGTTTTTGCATTCCAGTTACGATCGTTATTACGTCATAACCGGACGGTGTAGGTTTTTCCGTTGTTCTTTTTTTATTTATCGGAGAACGATAATCCTTGTTTCGTGAATTCGAACGAACGTTGACGGATACTCCGCCGGTGGATAGGAATATTGACCATGCCGTGGAATTTATCCTGCTTGCTATCTGATAAATCCCCTTGATCGCTCGCTAATATCCTTCGGTATATGTAAACCTCTTAAATCAGTCCGGCTGACCCAGTTCGTTCGAGTCCGATATAACAGATCGAAATTGCGGGGTAGGTTTTAAAAGTACGAATTCGAGTGTCCTTTTGCTCTGCGAAGGAAAAGAACTCGGATGGAAGAAAAGACGAAACAATCGGTGGTAATGTAGAACAACGAGATGCTATCCTTATCTTTCATCTTTTTTTCTTTTTCTTCTTTTTTTCCCCTCTCTTCTCAATGATATTCGCGGTGAAAGAATTTTTACGGGCGAAAATGGACGAGGATGGAGAAAAGAGGACGTAAGGACTTATGTACGGGCGCGCTCGCGCGCACGCGACCACTGAAAGAGAGAGGAGGTATACCGAGAGAACGGCAACGAGCTGCTTCCGTAGATACGAAACGATTTTTCAACGGAGCAGATGCACTCCTCGTGTAAAGTTGAAAAAACGGGCAACGAGGTTCGAGCCGGGGTTCGTACTTTGCCTTAACGTTTCCTCTTACGAAGTAAGAATAAAGTTGGGGCGTTTCGAGCGAACGAGATGACGCCATGTATGGATCGATCGAACCGAATGTGCAAGTTTTTTAATATATAGTAATTTAATATACATTTTGATTATTTCACTCGAGATAAACGTAGAAAAAGATTCATCCACCTATATAATACGTTTAGTGCTAATAAATTCAAGACAGTTCAGTTCGATTCAATGAAAGGATACGATTTTATTTTTGTTTTATTTTTTGCCGATAAAGTTTAGAGATAGGAAATAAAAAACGTATTACGATTTCCTTTAGCTCGCTAACCAGAGTAGTAGCTTCTTGCAGGGTCATAAAAAGAGAGCGAGAGAAATAGAAGGGTAGGGTGGAACGTACTCGCGCACTGCGACGATTTCCCAGGCAAATCAATTTCCGTCGTCCGTAGATTACTTATACACACGTACACCTACCCGATGATACCTGCTGAGGACGGCTACGCATCGTTGTGAATTTATCGGGCATCGCCCGTAAACTTTCGCCGCCTAACCTAATCAAAATATCCTTTTCTCGCGTTCGGCATCGCCTTCGCACGACGCTATTAATAACGATAACGAGGAGCGGACGTGTTCGAGGATGCATTTAATCGGACCCACGAGTCTCCCGGTTTCCTCTACCTTCTAACCGCCCCATCCAATCTCATCCTATCCCGTTACCATCTTTGCTCGTCCGTTTTCCGCAGGTAACGATCCGCCATTGCCGTCGATACGTTGCGGATTACCCGCATCGATGATTTGTATAAAACGTAATTACGAAAGATACGTTATCCCATCCGAGACCGACTTCTAACCAGGTGCCGATCCCTAGGGACAACCGAGTCGACCGACAGTGGTCACGTTGGTCTTTCTCATCATGTGATATCAAAGGTCTTGAAAGCAACAATTTTTTTTTATTTCGTACAATGGTCTCTGCGATGTTTCTTTTACGTGATCTTATTTCTTGGACTATTTTTCCTTTTTTAATACTGTATGATAACATGAATTTGTTCACACGACGCACACGGTGTGTCATTGGTTTCGAACGTGTCATGGGAGTAGTGCAGTAACCTTCGTTAAAACTCCTCAGCTTTCTTAAAGTTGGAACGAATCGATTTCGAAACTTTCTTTCTCTTTTGTTCTCTCTTGCTGCGCGATGTGCGAGAGTGCGCGAATTAACTCTCGCGGGCGGTATCTTAACTTGCTCTTGCGATTGAGTGTAAGAGAGTGAGTGAGTGAGAGAGAGAGAGAGAGAGAGCGGGAGAGAAGATTGGAAACTAGTTATACGATTCTCCCTTCGGAGAAAGTCTCTCAAAGCTACCTTCCTACTCTAGAAATAAGATCCCGTAGTTCTGCTTGAAAATAAGACCTCAGGGGGTTATCGCCAGACGTCTCTTCGTTTTTTTGGGATTATAGAAGGTCAAAGGTCGATATTCTTACTCAAAATCAAACATAGATAATGCTAGTAGAATAAATAAATAAATAAATAAATAAATGTAGTTTCCGTGGAACATGTTTCGTTAATTATTAGTACGCGTTTCGTTATTAGCCGCTCGATTTGAAGTTTTTGGGAATTATGCGAAATTTCCAGCGGATGTGGTGATCTCATGAGTAAGAGAGTGTGTGTGAGAGAGAGAAAGAGAGAAAGAGAGAGAAATAGATCGTATGCGTTACGTAACGGAAAACGGCTGAAAAGGAAAACCACTCAAGCGGTTACGGTTTCTTCGGGGAGCATTAAAGAGTTATACGAGTCGCAGGGGAGAAATGCGTTCGTTTCTATACCCTATAGTATATTGGACAGTGCTAGCAATAAATTTACAAGCGGAATGGCGCGTTTGCGATGACCAATTCACGAGAGAAGATTACAATACCTGAAGGATGGATGTGGCGTGTAAGAGTCTGCGTCGCCATTTTCTTCTTTCTCCGTCTCCCTTTCTCTCTCTCTTTCTCTCTCTCTCTCTCTCTCTCTCGTAGATCGTGCTCGTAATTGTTAATACTTTCCTCGTTCGTTGTTGAATGGCAACAAAAAAAGGGGGAGAGAGAAAAATGGAAAACGTCAGGAAATTCCATGGAAGCCAATTTTTTTTTTACACGAGAACGGTGATATTATCGCAAAACAATGTGGTGCGTGCGTGCTCGTACGAGAAATACACTTTTCTGAATTCCATCCGCACGTTAACGTTCGTTTGAATTATTTTTAACGAGCTAACCGCTTGGGTTAAACATTTTCTCGGCATGGCTACGGATTCGCCGTATTTGCGCTTATCTCCGCGCCGAACTTCTCCTATTTTTTCCTGTTATATCCTCTTTTTACTATTCCTCGTGCTCTCTTGCTCTCTCTCGCGGTAGCTCGCTCGTTTGCTCGTTCTCTTTTAGCCTTCGACAGAAACGTATAAATTGGAGCGTCCGGGTACGTATAACGCGAACGTAAAAGTTTCACCGCTTCGCGGATATACGCTTCTCGTCAAGAGGGCTAACGCAATATCGGGAGAAATTTAATAACTGGCGATATGTAGCAATTATACGGGGAGGATTACGCGCGAATGGACTTGAGCGAGTTTACTAGAGTCCAGCTTGGAGGATCTCCTTTATGTTCTACCTCTCTCCTTCTCTTTCTCTCGCTCTCTCTCTCTCTCTCTCTCTCTCTCTCTTTCTTTTGGGGTTTTAGTATTTTAAGCAATGCTCGTCTTACGATAGTCTACTTAAAATCTTCTCTGTTTATCCCACGAAACGTGATATTAAAAATTAATCGACGGTAAACCTAAAAAAGTTGGAAAAAAATAGATAACAAAAAAGAGAGAGTACGAGAGCATGAACCAGTAACGAGCAATCTTTTTGCAATACACGAGGTTCGTGAGCCGCACGGTTTGTGTTCTCATTGCTGATATAAAGTGACAGTAGTTGCTACTCGTTTTAAGTCAGTCACGAAGAAAGTCTATACCGCGCTTCTAAGTAGAAACGGGAGAACTTTGATCGGACGGTTACCGCGCTAGACGACACCGAGCGACGAGAGTGGACGTATAGCGTGCACGGTAGTAAAATATTTGTACTTCTCCGGTGCTGCAACAAATCCGTTAGTAGGTCAGTCGGTAAGAAAGAGATAGAGAGGTAGAAAAAGAGGGAAAGAGATGGAGAAAGAAACCGTCCGAGAGTACGGTTCTATTCTCTCGTAGATAAGACGACGATTGCGACGGCACCTAGAGAAGCGATTAAACGAAAATTGATTTTACGAATGGGAGAGAAGTAGAGGACAGAAAGGGAAGAAGGGAAAGGGGAGAGAAAAAGAGACAAAGAATCGTCCAACGTGTATACGTGTACGTGTGTTTGGATGTGTCGGGTGTCGTAATTTATCCTTCTCACCGTACACTGTCGGCCTATTTACAATCGGATCTTTACGAGCCGAACGACACATGTTTCTCTTTTTACTTATTTCTTTTCCGTGACCGAGAGAAAGAGAAAGAGAGTAAGAGGGTGAGATAGGGGAAAGAGGAAAAGAGGGTGAGAGCGAAAGGGAACGAGGGGATAGAGACGGAGAGAGAGAGAGAGAGAGAGAGAGAGAGAGAGAGATTCGTTATTGATTCGAACTCGACACAGCTTGGGTACAATCGTAGCAGTCTGCCCTGTCGATGTGCGCGTGTATGTCAATACGTGTGTATAAAGTCCAAGAGGTATCATGGATACACGCGTATGGAAACGTATACACATGTATATATATAAAAAAAAAGAAAAAAAGAAATTGGGTCCTGTGATTAGACCGTGAACGATGACGGATCGGTTCGAACTGTCGGCAGGTGCCTACAAAAAGAAAAGCGGAAAATGGATCCTGCTACTTTTTGCTAGTTTCAACATATCGTACCTTAATTTCCGTCCTCCACCCCCTATTCTTCCATCCTTCCGCTCGTCAAAAGGTTATAACTTCGTCGTGGAAGAAGCCTTTTTCTAGCTAGCTGGACTTCGTAACCCCTCCGATCGCGCTGGGCGAAACGTAAATATTTATACGGCGAATTCGCGCGCTATTCATACGCGGTCGGTGAAAGGGTGAGGTGGGCGAGGGGGTAGCCGACGAAGGGTGAATTTTTAATGCCCGATGAAAGTACGAGGGAAATATATATTCTATACATACGTGTACACACTCGAAAGGTACCGTCCTCGCGAATACTCGTCCTCGATATTTCCAGTTCCGTGGGAATCGCGTTGCGAAGTGGGCCGCGCTATACTCTACCACTGTGCCTTTCCGGTAGAAAGCGTCATCTGTGAAAAGTCGACGAGACTTTATCGCGGTCGTGACTTCATTCGGCAGATTGAACGCGCGTAAGCCGACCCGCGAATACAAGAGAGAGAGAGAGAGAGAGTGAGAGAAGAAAGGAGAGGGAGTGAGAGAGTAGAGAGGAAGGTAAATTTGAAAAGAGAGACATATATATATATATATATTTATATACGTATATATAGATATATGTGTGTATATATATATGACACGGCCTATCGGGCTTTGTCCCATCCACGAGTTTGGATAAACTACCGTTTCGCGAGCAGGTTTTCTCAAACAAAAGCGTTATCTCTTGAAAGTCGCGTTATGGAATCGTGTCGCGTTTTTGAAGACAGCGGATCGCGTATTTTACTTTAAAAGCTCTATCTTTACCACCGAGCTGGACTATTGATAAATTTTCCAATTCTTTGATGCGTTTTATAAGCAAATGAGAGAAAAGAAAAATATCATAGGTTTCGATTCAAAGGAACACTTCGAATCGCTCGCGGTAACTCGATGGAGTTCGACTTTTATCGAGAGACTCGATTTTCTACTCGATTCCGAGCAATATCATCGA
This sequence comes from Odynerus spinipes, assembly GCA_032403825.1. NCBI lineage: Eukaryota > Metazoa > Arthropoda > Insecta > Hymenoptera > Vespidae > Odynerus > Odynerus spinipes. The sequence goes on along the minus strand of JAIFRP010000006.1, from coordinate 132,462 downwards.
CGAACGAAAAGAGTGGATGTTTTCGTGCACGCGAGAGTAAGTAACTTTAATAATTTCTATCTCTGGTTAGAAGCAGTCCGCAAGCGAACTGGAAAAGTTCGAAGGAGCAGCTTCGATGTTCGCATGCTACTACGATCAAAACTTTCTTCAAAAACAAGGCCGCGCTACTTCGTGTCTGTCGAGAGTAAACGAAAACTCTTGTTAGTCGCGAGGAAACGTAGGGGGTAGAGAGAAAGAGATAGATTAGAGATTGGAGGAGGGTATCGAAAAGTTCTCGGCAATCTTTAATAACCGTTGATATCGATACGCTTAAGTGCCTGAAATGTCTTCCGCTGTAATAATTATATGTACAAAACAGATCGACGCGAAACGCTGTGCGAAAGTTTCGGGCGTCCTATAATTTTTAAATAAACCGAAGTCTTCGTTATTATCGATTTTATCGAGAGTATTATTCCGCCGATGAAATTTCTAATTAAAAGAATTATTACAAAAATAACAAGTCTAATTAAATGAATAAGAAAACTTAATTTCTTTTCTACCGGATATTTAAGCGTTATCGATCGATGTTAATTAATTTTGCAATTCCATTCTTTCTTTATCTTTCACCGATGTTGTATGCCGCGATTAATTTTCAATATCACTTTAATAAAATAATTTAGAACGGAGAGTTAAAGATACGTATAAATGTATAGTCTCGGAATTTTCGTTAACAAATCATATAAATTAAAATTAGCGGACATCGAAGATACATACGTGGTTAATTTTTCTTGCTGGTTTTATAATAACAGTGATCTTGGCGTTCCGCAAATTTTTCTTATGATCAAAAGTGCTACAGTACAAAAAGTTTGAGAACCACTGTTCTGAAAGGCTAAACATCCTTTCCGAATAACCCCATAGTTAGGGATGAGCGTGAACCGAACAATGCCGCGAAGATAAGGCTAGTTTTCGCAGCAGATAAATTTGATGGCTCGGCTCGGCTCGGCTCGCGATGTATGTACGCGTCGTTATCGCGCCCACCGAATGGAAGGAACGAAGAAGCTCCGTTGAGCGGGGGAGGAAGAAAATGTTCGCGATAGACTCGAGGAAAGATATGTGTTCGCCTAGTAGTCCGCCGTCTTGTCGTGGATATAAAGGCGCTGACGCGTCGTTGAGTCCTGAGCCGTCTCGAGCGATGATGGATAACGTCCCGTCGTCCAAAATATCGAGCGATGTTCTCTCCTCTTTCTCGAAGACTCTTCCTTCGGGTAGCTCGTTATTCTTCTTCGTCTTTTTTGCCTCTTGACAAAAAGAAATCGTGGATGGTCGGCACGTGGCTTTGGTAGAGTTTTCCGAAAATGGGACAAACGTGCGGACACGTGGACGCCATTATGGATTTGATTCTTATAAGTAGTAGCCGAGTCATTTTATTTTTATTTTTAACAAAGATTTTTCTCGACGATCATTCGATAAAAGAAAATCCCATTAAATTTTTAACGCTGTTAAACTGTTTTTTATTATCTGTGCTTTTGGTTTGAGATGGTATGCGTTTGGATACTAACAAATTCAGAAAAAGAAAAATCGAAACCTGGTGAATAATATTTGGTTGCAAAGTAAATTTGAATATGATGTCTCCTGGGTCTCTCGAATATATTTCAGAAACAAAGTTCATAAAAGAAGAATTTGATTATCTTTCTCTATTTTTATAAAATCTCATTAACTTCCAAGTAATTTCGTGAGACTTTTTGACTATTCAGAACACGCGAGGGAAAAAAAGAATTGCAATCTCTTTCTCTCTCTTTTTTTTCCCCTAAAAAATTCCAGGCTAGAGTAATTCCATTAAAACGTCGGCGGAAAAGATCAAAGGCGATATCCGGTTTATAAAGACGAGATTTATAGCGTTTGGACTTGCGTTACCATTACATACGGCGGAAACGCATCGGCAGGATCGATCGTTTGTCGGGCCCGCATCGATGCGCCACCGAATTTCTATCGGCCTCGTTTACTTAGCGGTATTTAAACGAGCCGCGCAACATGGCCGTTTAATCAATCACACGCGATTCGCCGGTAGCAACGCGGGACAGCCCCCTCCCCTAGCCCTGGTTCATTTTTCGATGGTCAATTATCGAGGAACAATTATGATTTATTAAATTTACACCCGTGACACGTATTTCTACGATGCTTACATACGTATTATATGTAACATATATATATTACATAGGTAAAATACGCGCGTTACAGTCGGTAAACGATAAATATATTTCTATACAGTAGTGAACGGGTGTTACGGTCAGCCGAAGCATCGTGCAGCAAGTAGAACGAGCGCGTGTTTGATCGGACCACGCGGTTACATGAAATTAGTTCTTTTGGATGAAGCCTCTCGCAAAAATATCCTTCCATCGTACAGCTCATCTACGCAACTGTGCATCCGCTGCTTTAGTCGTAACGAGTAATGGAGGAACGGAGCGTAGTCGTTTAAATAACGAGGAGCCATCGTTTCTGAGAAAGCTGCTGGCCATTAAGAACGCGCCGATAAAATCATGACGATAATAAATAACAGCCGGCGGCGCTTTTTCTCGTGTTGTTTGTAATCCAAGCGTGGGATCTGAAACTGCAGGAAGAGAGGGAAGAGAGGGAGATCGTTTGCTTGGGAAATCAGACGTAGAATTTTAAAAGACTCGTAGTATTAAATGATGGGAAAAGTTTCGTCACTCGCGCGCGCGCGCGAGTTGTAGTTTAACTAATGGTTTTTCTAAATAAATAAATAAATAAATAACAGTTTCCATTTACGTCCCACAAAACGACAAAACTTCGTCGATCATCCAATACGTCGAAAAACACGTCGTAGCTTCTGCGTAAGATTTTTCGGTCCTTTTTTCTGGCCCTTTTCACCACGTCATCGGGAGCGTCGGAACGCGCGTGCCCTGAGCCATGCAAGTAATCCAAGCGAGGTCTACGCGTGCTCTCGACGGAGTTTCTCGCTCGCAATATTCCTAGCATTTATAATTTACGGGGGTCTTGGGGTCGACGGGCGCAAGAAAGCGCGAGATACCTACTCGGTGCCTTTGTCCCGTTTCGCGATTCTGAACGGGGCTTTTCAATGAGCCACCCTTATTATTTCACGACGACGTGAAACCAGCAGCCGGCTTCTTCGCTTCGAACGTAACTTTTTAGAGGGTGCGCTTATGCTTTTTACTTCTATTTTTTTTTGTTTTTTTGTTTTTGTTTGCTTTTTCACGATTTATCGTCTCGTTGCTCCGCTGCTCCTCTAACGCACGAAAAGTGCACGAGTTTTACCTACAAAATGATGAACATCGCGTTACTTTATTTCCTTGTTTCTCGTCTCCCTTCAAAAATCACTCGTCGAAGTTGTTCAAGTATGAAACGAAAAAAAAGGAAGAGAGAAAATTTACGAATTAGGACGATGTCGACGTTGGCTATCTCGAGGACAAAAGTTTATCGTTGCGTTATCCCTGGGATGGTTACGACGACGACAGCTCTGGCATAACTCGCATAATTTTCGCTTGCATAAATCACAATGTTGCCCGTCCGTCCGTTCGTCTACCCTGTCTAGAGTGTACATTCCTCTCTCTCTCTCTCTCTCTCTCTCTCTCTCGCTGGTTCGTTCGTTCTTTCTCATTCTCATGTATATGGGAGTATTTTAAGATAAGGCAGAAAGGGTGAACGCGTGCCTCGAGTCTCCATTCGCAAGTATACATATGCCGCTGGTGTGGCGGACTACGCGTCGGCTTTTACTACTAGCTCTCTTTTGCACGCTTCTTTCACACTCCAGGCACGTTTTCTCTTTTTTCCAAGACCACTCCTCCTCCTTCTCTCTCTCTCTCTCTCTCTCTTTTTCTCTTCTCTTTCTCTCAGTATCCTTCTTTTTAACTGTAAATTTCTAATAATCTCTTCACGCGACGCGAGAAGAGATTCCGTGCTCCGCAGTTTGCCTACATTTTTTATGCCGTTTAAGCGAGTTACGTTTAAGCTCGCGTCAATTTTGAATGAATCCGTACATTTATCCGGTATCTTTCGAAATGTTGTCTTCGGAATACAAATATTAAAATATCTCGTGTTTTTGTATCTTTGAGAACGGAGAATTTCTCCATCTTATTTGATAACGATTAACAAAACGAATAAATAACGTTTGGAATATTTTTGTATCATAGAAAAGTGAACGCGTCGTCGACTATAATCCCGGAACATATCGAATAGCTCATACCTACCAACTGCAGAAACTACAGACAATCCAGAACTATTTGCTCCACGAAGAGCGATTCTTCGTTCATTTCATGCTTCGAATGACAAAGCGGAATCGCGTTACGATCGGACGGTAACGCACGCGTGTTTCCCCGATAATTTTGTTTCCTCCGTGCATACATACGTCATGCGCGCAAGCGCTTCATCACCGGTCGACAGAATTTTCCTTTTGGATCGCGAGAATGAAAGAGGGTAACAACCACGGGTATATGCGTGTTATACGTAGCGAAAGCAAGAGAAAAAGAGAGACAGAGATAGAGAGGTAGAGAGAGAGAGAGAGAGAGGGAGGAATGAGAGGAGGGAGATAGCAGAGTTCAGTGTCATTAGCGACAGCGGAGAATACCAAATTCAGTTCCACCGAAATTAGGTAACGTAACCGCATCGGGCCACTAAATGCCGGACCGAAGCACGTACCCTGTTAGGCTAGTAAATATCGGAACGCGCATGGTGTGTTCAACGAACCGGACACGCGATAGACACATCGTCATCTTCGACAACGTTCGAGATATCGAGAAATTTGCGTTGCCGTGGATCAATTTTGGATGCGGAACGATCCCCGCGAAATTTATCAACTCGTGCGTGTTTCCTCGTACTCGCGAGAAATGAACGCTATGCAATTAGGGTTAACTGGTCGGACGAAGTACCGGGAAGGAGAGCGTAAAATTGGAAAGATCGGTAATAAAAATGGAGAAAGCACGAGAAAGGAAAGCGAAGCTCTCGGTAAACGCGGTGGACTGAACTTGGCAACGATTCAAACACTGCCTCGTCAAAAATCGTCCGCGGTCCGGCTTTTCATCGTCCGCTTCCTATGGAGACCGCAGACACGTTGCGACACCTCCGAGCGTAAACCTACCGTGTCGCTTGGAAAATTACTTTATCGGGAATATGCGCGACAATTTATCTTTGCGTGCGGTAATTTTTCTTTTTTTGTTGAAACGTCATTTTCATGCTCCAGTCGCTATAATTTTTGGCGTCGTTAACGAGTCGAATATTTTTCAATCTGGATATTTTATCTCGAATTTGGATAAACGGAATCGTGAATTATTCATCAAATAATAATTTTGGTTTAATATGCATAAATTGTTGTGTGAATTTGTAAGCATTAAAACATTTGCTTGTGTGCGGATATTTGACTATAAAATGTATGTAAGGGTTAAGGGACTGCACAAATTTAGCCTTTCATGCCAAAAAGTAGAAAAAAGTATCGGCTATCTTTGTCTTAATTGCCACGATAATTTCCACATAAATACTAACGACAATGTTCTCTCCTTTCCTGTTTCAGCGACGGTCGTTTGCTAGAAGGTGATCAGATTCTGGCGATAGATGGACAACCGCTAGACTCGAATATCTCCCACGAGCAAGCGATCTCGATCCTTCAGAAAGCTCGCGGTCTGGTCGAGCTGGTCGTAGCAAGAAGCACCCAAGGTAGTTAAGCTTTTCAATCCTAACGCCGACCATAGTTTGCATCCATATTAGAACTTGTGATTAAGGGTGCAGATTATAATCGACATCCCTGTAATGAACCGTGAAAACCTATTAGCATCGCTATAATCATAGATTATACAATTACGATAAATTAATACTAATTTGTTAATATGATTTTGATTGCGTATCAAAAATACGACCCTTATGTTTCGCGCCCGGCAAAATGTATACTCCCAGCCACGTAGCCCGTAAAAAAAAGGGTTAATTACATTTCTTTCTCCCATTTCCAACGACGACGAATCTACTCGCGTGCACACTCATTTACTCCAACCGGGCTTAATAATTCTACTAAATGCGAGTTCGCGCATGGTCGTGCGACTTCAATTAACTCCCCGGTATTATATGGATTAATGTGAATGGAAAGGAAAAAAAGTAGGTCCACCCTATCCCTATCTCTCTCTCGCGCGCGCTCTCTCTTTCTTCTTTTCGTTTTCTTTTCAAAGGGAGTTTGTAGGTACGTAGAGTTCGTTCGTAGAAAATGGAATCTAGTAGTCGAATAGAACGAAGCTGGGCGTCGCGTCGATCGGAAGGAGATTGCTTCCTGAGTAGGGAAAAAATGGAAAGAAGTAAAAAAGGGAGAAAGGGAAGAAAGTTCTCTCTCTCTCTCTCTCTCTCTCTCTCTCGGCAAAGTTCTCTAATGGCTTTGCCAAGAGATTGGAAAAAGGCTCGTTGTCGTTCCCGATCGATCTTGAAATCGTATCGTCGTCCATTGCAGACGTTGGGAGCTCTTTGCCGACGGATGAATTGTCCGGAGGTTCGAGTTCGACAGCGGCCGCAGGAGCAGCCGGAGGAGGAGGAGGAGGAGCAGCCGTGTTCGTCATCGCTGGTGCCGCCGCTGGTGCTGCGGGGAGCAACGGCAATAACATCAACAACGTCACCAACAACAATAACAATAACGTCTGCGTCAGCAGCAATAACAGCAACAACAGCAACAGCAACAACAATAATATTAACAACAATAATAGTCAAATCGGCTCGGACAAGGAACAATCGGTGTCAGCATCGTCGATCGTCACGCCGGTGCCGACACCAAAATCGAGTCAACCGGCTAGTACAACCTCGGCTGCCACACCGACGCCCACACCTACGCACACACCCACGCCTACATCAACACCGATACCCGGCACCGTACACGCAGGTCTCGTCATCGAAAGGAGCCCATCCGCCGTCAGCGACACCTCCAAGAGTGGCCCTGACATGGTGGTGAGTTTTTTTAGTTTTTTTTTTTTATTTGTTGCAACATTATCTCAAATACTTTTGTGTGTTTATACATTTTTTGAAATTCGAATCTTTTAAAGGACGCACAATTTCCTATATAATACATTTTTTTCTACATTACATTTTTTACAAGAATTTATATATAAGTACGTTGTTTTATAAAATTCTTTTTCATAGAATCAACGACTAAAAATAATTCTCTATGAAGCTGGGATTATATTTGTAATGGATACATGTAGGAATCACCGTCATTCTTCTTTCTTCTGCTTTTTTTTTTTTTTT
>JAIFRP010000006.1:108441-118985 GCA_032403825.1 Odynerus spinipes | reverse complement strand
CAATGTCGCGGCCGACGAGAAAGGAGATTCAATTTTGAAAATCTTTTCTCATTCTCTCGCTCGTGCGCGCGAGCACGCGCTCGCGTCTCGCTATAGGTGCTTAATGTTACAATCAGGACGAATGGTGTATATTAATTATGGGAGAATTGAGCGGTTTTGTTGGGCGGCAATTTTTATATACTACACTAGCGCCATCTACTCGAAATTTCGAACGCAACCCGTTATACAAAAATGTATCGAAGGCAAAAGAAGTGTTTTTTGTGTCGAGTGTTCCAAGAGTAGCTTGGCGCTTTTTAATAATTCAAATAGAGGACGATCTGTCCAAAAAGCAGATAAACGATCCTCGAACCTGTACCCCATCGGGCCCTTTTTTTTGTCTTATTTCTTACCGCGACGTGTAAGAAATCAAGAGACCGTGGAAGCTAGCGTGAAAGAATGCGCGGAGGAAAAAAAGGAGAGCCGGGAGCGACGGATAAGAGAGAAGGGTGCAAAAGAGTAAGGATTTAAGAAAAAAAAAGAAAAAGAAAAACAAAATGATACTCGGTTACGTTCGATGCCGATGATCGGTGATTCTTCTAACCCGATAACCGATGATGGGCTCTAATGCCGAGCCATCGCTCCAGCTAAGTAAGTACATAACCAAACGATTGTAATAGTGAATGAAAGTTGCCTGGTAGAGAGTAGCTGAACGAAATACTACTACTAATAATAATATTATTACTAATAATAATAATAATAATAATAATTTCTATCGCATTATACTACACCGTAATATATACTACATCTCTCTCTCTCACACGCTCTTCCCAATGAAAGAAAAGAGGGAAGAGGAAAAAAAGAAAAGAAAATTTTCCGAGTTTGCAATTCTTTTCACGACACACACCTACACACCGTCGTATCTTTCTCTTGCGTCGAACGGCGTCGTGTCTCTTTCTTGATATGTATATATTTATATATATATATATATTAAATGTGACATTTGTCTATTTGCAGTCGGGCGTTTAGGAAAAACAGAGAAAAAGTCCCTCCCGATATATCGTTGAGATCAAATAAGCAGGTACGGGAATAGGGGGTGAGAGAGTAGCGTGCGAGAGTGAACGAGCGAATGTATAACTAGAGCGAGAGAGATAGAGAGAACGTATAGAGTATACGAGGTAGAGCGAGACAGAGACAGAGAGAAAGAGAAAAAGAGAGAAAGAACACGAGTATTCATGGGAGAGCAATTTGATGGCAGAATGAACGAGTGCGTGAATGAAAGGGAGAATATGTGAGAGAGAAAGAGAGAGAGAGAGAGAGAGAGAGAGGGTGGAAGGGGTGCAAAAAAAGAGAGAGAACGAGGCAAGTAAAAATCCACAAACACAAGTCGACGTAAATGTTTCTTCTTTTTCTTTTAATCGAATTTTTATTCGTTTTTCTTCCTAACTCTACTTTGTTCATTTTGATTTTTCTTTTTTCCTTCTCTCTCGTCGTAAGTTGCTAAACTCTCGATCACAGCTCGTATGTCAATCTTTTCACCTTTTTGTAGAGCTCTACTACCATACCACTACTGTGTACTACTACTACTACTACTACTACTACTACTACTACTACTACTACTACTACTACTACTACTACTATTACTACTACTACTACTACTACTACTACCACTACTACTACTACTCACTGGCACCTTTCTTCACTATTATCAAGAGGCTTGTGGGACCGACCGTACCGTTTCCTCCTTAATGCCGACGTTTAAACCTGAACACTCACAGACTACTACTACTACTACTACTATCTACTGCTACTACTACTACTACTGCTACTACTACTGCTACCCTGATAGAGTCGAACCTCGAGCGAAAAGGGATGCGTCTATACCTCCGATGGTAGCCGGCTATGGATAACAGACCGCAAGTTACGTAATAATCGATTCTCCAGGCTTCCTTTTTTTTCTTCATCGCTTGTCGACACACACAGGAGTGAAGCTCTATTTAACGAATTTAATCGTCTTTTCAAAGCCGAGTCTCGAAGGCACGCGCGCGCGAGCGAGTCACACGATTACTTAACAACCTCTCATTTTCTATCATTGTCAATGATTCTACCATCCCCCGGCCCCGATCACGTCGACGCGTCATATACAGGGTGTCCATTCGGAAACCTCGTGTCTGAATATTTCGAGAACAGCATAAGTTGATTTTCGAATGATTTTCAAGACGTCTGACAAACGAGTAATAAATAAAACAGTTATATTTCCCATCTCGAAATCGTGAAACTTTTGTATGAAACATCTTTTTCTTCCTAAAAATGTGTCGTTTTCGAACCACGTCAAACGAATACCCTGTATGTGCGTACGCGTTATACATATTTAATATACGTGTCGTACGTTTATACATGCCGCATTGATCGCCACGTATCGTCGAAACGTTCTCTTTCTCTCGTACTCCCTCCCGCTCTCTCCGTCTCGTTTCTTTCCAACTTTCTTCTCTCGAATGATAGATACGTTAATAATAAATATATACACACGCGTACACGACAAAACTAGCACACAGCTATCCAGATTCGTCTATTTCCCTCCCTCCCCTCTTTTTTTTTAAATTCTATCTCCACTCGATCCTCTCTGTCCGTGCTTCGCGTCATGCAAATCGCATACGTCAAGAGCCTTCGCCACGCGAGAATTGAACTTTACGAGAATTCCGTGTCCATGCTCGTAATACATAATCATGCTTACGAGCAGCGAACCGATGCGACGAACGCGATCACTCCCGTTTGGAAATGATTTAAATCTGCGTTCGAGACACTCGCGGCGATCGGGAATATTTCTGTCAGCACGTTGGCAGAAATCTTGCCGCGGGTACGAACGATCGATATCTCGACGAGTTTTAATCCTCGCGATATTTCGATAACGAGAAGATCCAAATTAATTGCTAGGAACGGTGGGAAAATATCTACGAGTTATTTGAGATCCTTCGTACTCGCTCGAGCCAAGGCGAAATCCTCGTTACTTCGACGCGTTAATTGATAATTGTTAATTAGCGAGCTAAACGAGCTCGAAATTTGCATTCCAATTTCTCTCGGCAATTTTATCCGCACGGAGCTGTCTCTGGATAATTAATTACCGAAACGTATCGAAAGCGATGACGTAGCGCGCGTTTCACGGAACTCGCCTTTATTTGTATGCACCTGCGCAGGTGAACCGCCAATGACATAGAGATCGCGTAACGCGTCGCGGATACTCTTTCCATTGAACAGCAACAACGGACCTTGTTACTCTATTCATCGTCTATGCAGGAAACGTGATTTCGCCTTGACTCAATTCCCGCCTCTCTTTCAGCTATCGCTAAAAATATCCGATATACGCGATATTATATGTATATATGCATATATGTATATGTATATGTATATGTATATGTACATATGTCGCGTATGGAAAGATATATGCGTATGTATATTTACATGCACCAACTGTGTGCCCAAGTCAATATATATACGTGTATATATTTATATACAATACGTTAACCCTCTATACCTGCAATTTTTTATCACTTTTAAATAATTGGCGAGACAGTAATTTAACTCTTTGCGGTCTGGGATGTTTCCGTATTTTTGTTGCATTCCTCATGCAAAGTGTATAAACTTATAATATCACAGGGAATATTCGTATAATAATTATAATTGTTTTCGAAATGTGATATCGAGTCACACTCGACGTAGAACCGCAAAGGTTTAATAATCACTGGAAATGACAACAGATTAACGCGTTAAACTGTATGAATATTTTATCGAAGAAGAAATAAAATTAGAAAAAAAAACGAATAGACGAGAGTAAATTTTTTTTGGTCTACTCGCAATGTGTTACAATTTATAGAGGGTTAAACTAATTTTTGCGATAAAGCACGCGTAATAGTGCGCTTTGTAGATTACGTAGATAGATACGCCGTGTGGAATGTTTTTAACGAGGGCGATTGCGCGTAACAGCAAAATTATATACTATATACATTATTTATTATACCTATCGCTAAACTCTACCTCTAATCGCAATTCGCACGCGAACATCCATCAAACGCACGCCCTCCCCTTCTAACGTTCTTCTTTCTCTTTTTCACTTTTCAGAACGACGCGTAAATGTGCCCCGGGAACACACACACAGCCGGCCATCGTACGACGACCGAGAGTTTCGTCGATTTCTCGCCACACGCAATATAACCGACCAAAAATCATATATTGAGAATGAGATTTGAGAGTCCCTCGTTTGTGCACGTTTTAATAATAACAATGATATTCGAAGCTCTACCAAATTCAATCATAACATATATACATATATATATATATATACACATATATCTATATACATGACCGTATACACGTATAATTATATACATATCCGTCTCTAAATTCGTTGTGTCGTTGACGTTGACTGAAACCCTTCGAAGCATTTCTCTTTCTCTTTCTCTCTCTCTCTCTCTCTCTCTCTCTCTCTGTCGCTCTCGCTCTTTCTCTTCCCTTTTCAAATTGTTCCAAGGATTCGAACGGAAAAATCATATCTACCTCATAAAATCTTTCTTCTTCCCCCACCCCTCCCCGGATAAGTTCTTTCAGCATGCCAGCATAAAAGCACGTAGTATCCATTTTCACGAATAATAGATACATACATATGTATATACATATGTATCGTACAATATAGGTAAGTCTGGATACTAACTGACTTCTTGGATAGAAGCCGTCAAAAGGATAAAAAAAAAAACAATGAAAGGAAAAAGAACGGAGAAAAATTGAAAACAAAAAGTGGAAAGGAAAAAGAGAGAACGATACTATCTCGACCGGGCGATTGAAATCTGGCAGAATGGAATACACAGTGAAAGGCAGAACGACGGTGGAGCGATATTTCCAGGCTGCTCGGAGGATTGGAACGATCATCGATGGATTGATTAGCGACGACTCGAAAGTACTCTTCGCGCGTTCTATGCGCGTTCTGTCTATACCTATCTTTCTCTTTATCTATCTGCTTGTCTATCTATCTATCTATCTATCTATCTATCTATCTATCTCTGTCTCGCTCGTATTGTACATATTGCTTTTGAACGGCAGCCCAAGTACACAGAGCATATTTTATATTTTATCGAAAGCACGCTGGAAATGATATCGTTGGCAAGTAGCTGCTCGATCCCAAAATCGCAACCTATTTCGGTACGTTTGCTATATTATAATGCAGGGGTTCTCAACGTGGGGTACGCGTATTCTCTGGAGGTATACCTTGATTTAGCAGTCATTAGAACTTAGGATAAATTATTTTACCAAATATCGTATATAACGTTATATATATATAATAATATAATACATAATATTTATTATAGTTCATATAAAATATTATATATTATATTTTAATGTTATTTATATTATGCTTTGCTTTATTCTTATCGTTACGCTATAACTATATTTTTTATTTGTCTACACAAGGGGTACGCTATGTACATATAAAATTTCCAGGCGGTACGTAAGATAAAAAAGCTAAGCACTTGAGAACCACCACTGTAACATATAAATATCCATCGAAATTTCTTCTCGTCTTTTCTTCTTCTTGTTCTTCTTTTTTATTTTTTACAAAGCTGAAAGTCCGAGTAAGCGGCCTTATCTGCGAGCCTGTAACAATAAAATACGATTGTATTATACATAAGTGACTTCTTCGTTTCTTATACTCCCCCTACTCTCCCCCCATTCCCTCATATCGGCTAGTTCACCCTCGACACAAGACTCGATCGACTTTGCCTTATTTTGCAAACGTCGAACGGGATTCGATCCGTTCCGGGTGGAAAGGAGACGTTGTAAATGCTGTAAAAAGTACAAAGCGCCATGTCGTAGTCGTTTCGCAAGAAACGCACGCTCGCCAATTCGAAGTCAAAGTCGAAATGGCGAAGAGGAACGAGAGTTTCTTGCAAATCGGCTTAAAACCCTCTTTACGATCTCCCGATGTAATTTCTGCTGCTTTAAAAGTACCGCCGTCGTTCGCAAGGTCGCTCGTCGTAATATTATTAAGATACGCCTGGCGCACCACCACTTGTACGCTTTTACCTCCTGTAAGATAGTTAAGTACGGAACGCTAATATAATTGGTAAAGAAAGAAAGAAGGATGAAAAAAAGAGAATTTCGTTAGAAAAGAAAGCAAGAAAAAAAAACATCGATCACGCGATCACGCTATTATATCATAACTTTTATCCATTTTTTCATCTCCCTCGCAATCGAGCAGAGGATGCCAGCGATCTGCACGGTCCGGCGCAGCAGAAGCTTCCCGAACGAGAGCGAAACGACCGATCGGGGGGCCGAGCTCGAAGATTTCCTTTCCTCGAGATCGGGTAAGTCTGTCGATCGAGAGATAATATCGAGAAACGTGAACTTTGCGGAGGTGGTGATGGAGAAGGAAGAAGAGGTAAAAAAAGGCAGGGAAGAAAAAACAAACGATGTTCGATGTTCTCAGGTGTGACGGATCTGTCTATGGAGAAGCAAGAGACCACCGGGGAGAGAAAGGGAGTGGACAGAGAGAAGAGTAAGAAGCAACGAGAGAAGGTGGAGGCTGTAGCGGCCGAAGAGGAAGAGGAGAGGGAGGAAGAAGAGGAGGAAGAGGAGGATCACTGGAAGGACGCTTCACCGTTGACGCCGATTTCTAGTCCGAGCAAGAGGCAAGCGAGACCCGTGGAAAAAGTAGAGAAGAATACGCTTCCGTCTAGATACGAGGAAGAGATCGATGCGGACTCACGATTTTATCCAGCTACGGATAAGATTCTACCGGACGAGGAAGCGGTCACGCCAACGGTGGAGACGATTGGAATGGAGAAGGAGAGTGCAGCGATTTACGAGGTTCCAGATGTTGTGACGAGCGTGGAGCCGGTAGCACCGAAAGTGAAGTTAAAGGAGGAAGAGGAAATACCGAAGACTCGAGCCGATGAGATTTCGAGATCTCCTTTGGAAGAGGAAACGGTCGAATTAGCCGCGACGTCGTCGTTGCAAAGGAAGAAGTCCGATCGGGAGAGACGGAAGAGTCTCAGGAGGTACGACAGCTTCGAATCGGGTCCGCAGGCATCGACGGAGACCTTGGACAGGTCCGAAGGGTCTTCGGAGAAGACTTCGAAGAAGAGACTCCGCGCTGAGAGAGAGGAGGACGGTGGAGTTAAAAGGAGATCGAAGAGGGCGGCTGAGAGAGAGAGAAGATCGAAAGACGGGGAAACGAGTAAGAGGCGGTCTAGGGAGGAGAGGAAGAGTCTGAAGGAACAGGAGTGCATCGAGAGGGTCACTCAGTATCTCAGCAAGCACAGCTCGCTCGCTTTTATGGAGCCGTACACTTATTCGACGTTCGACGAGGACAGTTCGTTGTTACGCAGCCTGGACGACGAGAGGAGACGGCGGATGGAGCGGGAAGCTGCCGAGAGGGCCAAATTGTCGCCGGTGGACGTCATAATCGAGTCTGGTGCCAAGGAAGAGATTGCCGAGAAACTGCTGGACTCCAAATCTGAGAAAATAGCCGAGGAGAGGAGCAGCGTGGTGTCTACGACCACCACCACGCCGCTTATCGAAGACAACGAGCTGACGAGAGTCGTCCGCTCGTCAGCGGACTCGATAGAATCGAGAGTCTCCGAAACTCCTGGGAAAGTTAGGGAGAACCTAGAGAGATCCTTGAAGCCTTCCATATCCGACACGGAAGTGGCGAAAGCTACGAAACGTCCAAGCTCCTTGAGGAAGAGAAAAGGCACGGCCTCCAGCGAATCCTCGAAGGAGTCCCCTCTGGAGGAGTCGAAGAAGGAAGTGAGGATCAGGGAGACCGTTCAAGAGATCTTTTTCGAGGACAGCAGCGACCAGTTAACGATGCTTCTCCCTGAAGTTCAGTTGGTCAAAGCGAGGATCATTACCGCGGAGGAAGCTGCGGCACGATTCGAGGCTACCGACGGTGGAACGAAAATCGATGTCCGCTCGCCACCGGAAGTCACCACGGTGATACGGCAGGAGGACGTTAAGATCGTTACCGCTCGTACACCTCTACCAGGAAAACTGAGCTCCTCGGAACTCGAGTTACCGACTCTGGCCAAGTCCACGTCGGAGAACGCTCTGATCGAGGACGGGTCGATAACGGACGACAACAAAGTGTCCGAGAGGAACATCAAACCGGAGATCCTTCTGGACTTGTCGAAGGTTTCCGAGATAGTGGACGACGCTGTGGTAGTGACGGACAAAGACAAAGACGTTATAGATAAGAAGGTACTCAGTAGGACAGGCAGTGAAGGTTCCAAAAGACCGTTTCCTCCCACGAAAGGGAAGTTGATCGATCAGCGTGCTAGCAAGGTTAGTGTTCTCTCGTTGCCTAGTGAACCGGAACCCGAACTGACGACTTTACCGGAGCACGTTGCTGTCGATCGAAAAGAGGACGGTAAAGAACCCAAAGCGGAGAAAGGAGAACCCAGGGAGGATGTCGATAGGACAGAAACGAGGTAAGCGAGACCATTTCTAATTCCCGGAAAAAATCTAATCCCTAATCCGCTGATACGAAGCTAGATCGGGAGACCGCTTAATCGAAACCGCTGAATCTAAACTCGGCGGGCTTCGAACGTCGATTAACGAAGAGCGTTAGACCTAACCTATCGCAAATCTTCTCGGTCCCTTAGATTAGGACTGGATTACACGTGTGTGCCAAGGTAGAAATCCAGAACGCTCTGTTAACAATTACTCTCTCCGTGCAATCTGGGTCATCGAGAATGCCACGAAATGTTTCATTCCCCGAAGTCCTATAGCAGCGCTTTGTACCCTTTACCAGTCAAAATAGCCTAATGAAATAAGCTCGGTGTGTGTGCATCAGAATCGGTTACCGAACTAGGGAAACTATCGGCCGCTGATTCTAAGTCACTAAGAGGTTTTAATATGTTTCACGGCACGGTGATAGGATTACGACCGGCTGCTGGTAATGGACGTTGCGGTATGATCGATAGTTATTAATTTTTCATCAATTTTTTATTATACCTAGGCTATTCGTCCTATCGATATTCGTGGTATCGAGTTTTCTCAATCGATATATCGAAATAGTTTCTCATTTCTTTTTCCTATGCAAAACTCTAAACAATAACTCTATACAAAGTTTTACACAATAATATTGTAACCGTTAATAAATAAGTCTCTCGCGAACATCTCGAAGGAAGTTAGAGAAGTTACGCAAGAGATTCGACGCAAGCGATTAATTAGCCAACGTAAGATCTTGTGATCGACGAAGATAAAATTTTGCATTTTTTTTCCTCTACACGTGATTCGCGATAGACGTTCGATTACGATCGCTATGGTCAACTATGGTGATCGCTTCGATCGAGTTACGTTTTCTTCCATATGTAAACGTTCGCATCGAGAAAAGCACTTGCGAAGAGTCGACCGCGATCGAAGCTGTAATAAAGAGGAAAGGAAAAAGCTAGAGAGAGAAACAGAGAGAGACAGCCAGACAGCCAGACAGCCAGAGAGAGAGAGAGAGAGAGAGAGAGAGAGAGAGAGAGAGAGTGGAAGGAGGGCAATGTACGTGTGGGAGGTAAAGAAGGAAGGAGAGGAGTAGATGCGCGTTCGAACGCACGCTCGCGAAAGAAGAGAGAGATAGAGATAGAGAAAGAGAGAGAGAGAGAGAGTAGGATAGTCATAAGTTTAGGATCGGCGGAGTCGCGTGGTTTGCTCGCGAGCGTTCCCCGCTAGCTCGCGCTAGCTCGAAGTAAGGCTCGAGCTCTCGGCTCGTACGAGCTCGAGCCCGCTCTAAGCGAATGAGCGCGCGAGCGCAACGACGAGCGTTGTTTATTAGATCAGAGAGTAAGCCAGTTTGCAGTGACGCACAGCCCGCTCGGAGACACACCGAACGCGACAGTGAACACCTTGAGTTTCGCGACGTAACGCGAACGACCCGAGTGCATCGAAGCCGAAGACTCGACGACGAAGAGGACGACGAGGAGGAGGAGGAGGTGGTGGTAGAGGAGAAAATTCGGAAAAGGGCTCGCGATTAATCTTTTTTTTTTTTCTTTTTTTTCTGTGCCTCGAGAGAGTTTCAATCGTATCGAAGCATACGATTTGCGAGGTACGATATTCAACGAGGGGTTTTTCCCCCCTGTTCTAACACCCACGCGTTGTTTCACTTTCTATTTCTGCCGCGTCGAACGCTCGTCGAAAAACACCGTCGGTGGAAATTTTCATTCTCTACCGTGAAGAAGACAGAAACCGTCGTGAACGTGATTACGGGACCGGAAGTGAAAGTTCACGCGTTCTCTGCCTCTCTGTCGTCTCTTCTTCCTCGTCTTTACGGTGCTCGGGTAACGGAAACCATCGGCGACGGCGAGTTTCGGTGCTTGGGTTAAAGGTACACGCGCTCTTTTTTTTTCTTTTATGGGGAATCTTTGTTTTATTAACGTTCTTTGGTATCGCGAAGATTTTTCGAAAAATAACGGACGTGTCGGAGAATTGAAGAAAGTCTTTGAAAAATGTGCAAATCGACGTTCGCGTGTCATCGGGCGCTTTCGGAAATTTGATATCGAAGTTGGCGATAAATTTTGGAAAAATTCTGT
>JAIFRP010000006.1:66798-88274 GCA_032403825.1 Odynerus spinipes | reverse complement strand
AAAAAACATTCAAAACGTCCAAATAAACTAGAGAGTAAGAAAAAAAGAAAAAAGTCTTCTAAACGAGAAACACTTTCACCGAGGACGCATTCCACGTAACGATCGATCCGATCCGTTACTCAATCTATCGGCACGATATCGACGCGTTACGCGTTGATTACAACAATTTCAAGGATTATTACGAGCGACTAGGAAAGGTTCGTTAGTCAGCCGATCGCTCGTATCGCGGCGGCGGCGGCGGCGGCGGCTCGAATCGCTCTATCGAGAGGTGCGACGAGACTAACGAGCGCCTTTTGTTCCCACGTAGTACAACGTACGAAACAACGGGGAACGATTACAACCTCACCGCGGATCGAGATACGTCGAGATTAGAAGCGCGGGCGAGTAGAAAATAATCGATCTCGCGTAACGTACCTTTTTCTTTTCCTTTTTCCCCACTCCCCCTTTTCTCTTGCCACTTTTTTCCCCAAGCGAAAGATAATTTCCGTCGGCGTCGAACGCGTCGCGTCGATTAATCGACATATTCGCGATTTCGATTCGCGAGAGACGAACTACTTTCTACTTTGATTTCCTCGTCGAAGGACAAAAAGAGGAGGAAGAGGAAGAAGAGAAAAGAAAAAAAAACAGAGAAAAAAAAGCACGCGTGGAATATCGACGGGGATACGTAAATGCAAATTCGCGAACACCGGCCGCGCGGCGTACGGGAAGACACTCGAAAAGCTCGATGCTCGAACCTCGTTCTCCGCGTATGCATATCCTACCACTACTATTACTACTACTCGACGGGTTTTCACGCTCCGCATGTGTGCATTAAAAGTACCGTATTTTTTCCCCATTCGGCGTTACTTTTTCGATAATATCGCTAGCGTGGTTCGAAGTGTGTTTTTCACGGCAGGCTGAGAGCAGCCAAGTTTTGGAAGTAGGCCGAGTACCAATAAAATATATATTGTTTGACGAGGACGATGAAAAATACACGGTAAGAGGCTCGTATAAGAGGGAAGTCCTTGTGCGTATGAGGGAGAATGAAACAGAGAGAAAGAAAGAGATAGGAAAGAGAGAGAGAGAGAGAGAGAGAGAGAGAGAGAGAGAATGAACGTGTACAGGTAGCCGACCGTGCTTCGAAAGAGTACGCAGAGTAGGCAAAAAAAAGGAGTAAAAGAAAGAAGAAGAAAAAAAAAGGACGAGAAACTCGCGGTAGCTTTATTAATAATACAGTGCATAGAGAGGACGCGTGGTATACGAGCATCGTCGAGGAAATGGATAGGAAAATATGGACCGAGCGCATAGAGGAAATCTACCGGTGTAGAAAAAAGTATCGCTAGGAAAAAGTATCGTTGGTCGATAAATAAATGCCGATACTTTGAAGGAGTAAGATAGAAAACGAAAGAATCGAAGGAAAAAGTGGACCCACGGGGTGGGAGACGTGAACAATAGAAATGGCTTGACCGTTTTCGGAAATAAATAGAAGACGTTAGGGGACCGGTAAAAAAGACAACTAGATCCTGGATCCTAATGCGACTGGCTCGTGGTGGGTGGTACGTGAAAAATGGAAACCCTTTTTTACGAGACAGAGAGAAAGAGAAAGAGAGAGAGAGAGAGAGAGACAGAACTTTCTAACAAAAAGTACTCGTCGATAATATCGATCTTAAACAAAATAAGTAAAAAAGAAGAAGAGTAATGAAAAATTAAGATAACTCGCACCTTGTTATGAGAGAGAGAGAGAGAGAGAGAACTTTCGAAAAAAGAATACTCGTAAATGGTATCGATCTTGAACAAAATAGATAAATAAAAAAAGAGCGATAAAAAATCAAGAGCGTCCGCGGGAGTACAAAAATATTACGTGAGCAAACACGAAGCTTTCCCGTTTCTAGATCGACGATGAACTCGAGTGGTTCGAGATCGAGAAGAAAAATTGAAAGATCCAACGACAACGTTAACAGGATCGTACTTACATAGATTTGTTCAACGAAGCTAAAACAGTGTAAAAGAAACAGAGGAAACGCTATGGGAGTACGGATGTTTGTCGAACCATTAAAAAAAAAAAGTAGGTATCAACTGCGAGTCCGAGATCCAAACGCGAGAGAAAACGTTTAGTGTTTCTTGCCTCGTGAAAATTCGCGTTCGCGTGCTTAGGCGATCTTTCGTCGTCGTGCTTAGAAACTGCAACCATCTGGCCAATGGGGGAGGAACACGCGAGAGATTGATGCTCCGTAAAACGGAGAAAGTTTTTTTTTTCTTTTTTCTTCTCTTCTTCTTCTTCTTCTTCTTCTTCTTCTTCTTCTTCTATTCTCTTCTCTAACTTATCTCGATCCTATCGCATTGGTCCTGAAGATCTCGAAGTGCAGAGAAAATAAATAAAAAAGGTGTCTAAGAAAAGAATTTCTTACACTTCTCTTCCTTTTTTATTATTATCAAGTTTAGTGTCACGTTCCGTGACACTGCAACGAGGTCGACAATTCTTTCTTCCCTTTCTTTTCCTTTCTTCGCGTCGCAGAAGTTATTTCAAAGAGAGGTGCAAGTCGTCATAAAACTTTCCCTTCGATATATCCGTACCAACTATCGTCGTGTCCGTCGTCATCGTTCGTGGCGCATTTAAAAAAACGAACAGGAACCGGACGACGCTCTAAGGTATGCATATTAAAGTCCGTACGCTCGTCTACGCGACCGGCACGCGTGGCTAAGCGTCTCGAGAGCCTAACACGACCTAGATCCAACCTCTTTCGATAGGAAAGTGCCCACCTGCGTCTTCTCTCGATCTTTTATGAACGCCGTACGTATTGTGCGTTTTCTAACGCAACGAAAAGGAAAAGGAAGATCTCTCTCTCTCTCTCCTTTTCTTTTTTCTTTTTTCTTCTCTCCTCCTTTTACAGCTCGTGGAGCAACGTCGCGAAACGCGGATAACGCAGACGTACGAACATAAAGTTACGTCGAAATTTTCCCACCATCCTCTTCGATCTTCCTTCCACTCGATGAACTTCAAACCGTCGAACGGAGGAATACGAAGAAACGAAAGTAGTCAGCCATTTCTCCTCCAAAGGGATCCTCTCCTTTCGGAGCCTTCGAAGCTTTCGTCCACATTAGTCTACGTGACTTTTCGAGATTGCCGTCTATCTCGAGAGGTCTACATCTTTAATGGAGCACATCTCTCGGACGCTGCGCTCTTTACCTCCCGGTTATCTTGGAATCTCCTCTTGTTCCTTCGACTCGAGAGTAACTTACGTAAGAATGTCTAATTCTGAAACGTGGAACGAGAGTGAAACGATAATATCGAATGTGGCACGATAAGCGTCAAGTCGTTAGAGAAATCGAAACGATTCCGGTTTCTTTTTTTGTAATCGTAAACGGTGAATTGGGTGACGATGAAAAAGTACTTTTTAATGACGTCAACTCTAGTTCTCGTGGTTTGCACTTAAAATTTTATTAACTATCGATGGGAAAGGGCCGGAAAAGAAGCATTAACATCGAACGATCTCGACTCTTGATTATACAGGTTCTTAATTACGAATGTAGAAAGCAAGAAAACTTCTTTATTAGATCGAGTTTCGTGGGTAGAAAAACCTGAAAAATGATTACAAAATTTATTATCATCGAGCCTACCGACAAACTAAAAAATCGTGTTCTAATGATACTAGCTAAACAAATAAAATAAAATACAAATAAAGAATTCAACAGTCAAAATCTTAAGAAATGCGAACTTTGTTTAAAACAGTTCCAGAATAACAAAAAATGAGGTCAATTCGGGTGATTAGAAATTCTACCCATAAATATATGTAATAGTAACATTTGTTGGAACGACAGATCTCAATGAAACACCATCTAATCATCGATTCATCAACAGTCGAAAGTTTCACTAACGCGCGTTAGCGATAGCGAGCGTTCCAGCCGCGATTAATCGTCCTTGATCACGCTCATTAAATTTCTACAGGCGCGAGAGGATTTCCAACGAAATCTTTTCGCCTGAAAGAAAGTGCGAGCGAGTAGACCTCGATACACCGACGGCCCCTTTCTTGTCGAACACCTTCGAGAGGGTATCGTAATTTATGATGGCGATCGCGCAAGGCAACGAGTTCGCATAGTTCAAAAACGCGAAACTAATTTCGTGGGAGGAAGGAAGAAAGGAAGTAAGGAAGGTAGGTAGGTTTCCCACGGGCAAAAAGAAGGTTTCAGGGGGCGGGTTTCGAGTGCAAGGGTTGAGGGATGTGAGAGAGGGATGTTCAGGCGGAGTTGCGAAATCCAATCGAGCCACCGGAATTCGCCTTCGTCTTGGTTTCTTCGATCGAGCGCAAATAATCCGGAGAACGGCGAAGTATTCGCCGTCGCTATCGAATATCTCGGACCACCGCAAATAGTCCGCTCCGTTGTCAAACAATCCGTTACGAGGCTGAATAGTTCGGTACGCCGCGAGTCAACGGGTAGCGTGCCGCTGCGGAAAGAACGCGTTCGCGTGAACAAATAAAAATGACGTTTCCTCGATGAAATTGATACACCGATCTAACTTACCTACCGTCGGTTATTGCTCCAGGGCTGATCGCGTTAACGATTTCATTAACGAATTGGAAAGGAATGAATCATAGTTATAACCGCTTCCTTCCGTTCTTAAATTTCTCATTTCCGTTTTAATAACGTGGCTGCCGTCGTAACGCAATTAACCTTCTCTTTTTGAAGGAGTAGGTACTATCACCGGTTGAAACCAACTCCAAGAAATTCGATCAATTTCCTTTTCTTTCTTTTTCCTTCTCTCTCTTACTTCACCTCTCTCAATCTCTATCCTCCTCTTTTGTATTCTTCATTCAAGTCACATTCATTTTACGTTGTACTGGATTTGCCGTCACGATTAGAATGCAAGCGCTGTTAATGCAACCGTGCGCATCGTTAACAGGATTGATTACAGTTTTTGTCGAATTAAATCTTCTTCCTTTTGATTAAATCCTTGTACCTACTTTTTATCAGCCGACTTCTATTCTACTCTTCCGTTATGAAATTATTTTTATTCAACTTTTTATACTTTTCTAGACCACCTAGTTTTTATTCAACTCTACTCCCCGAATTAACTTATCCAATTTTATTTATCTGATTTCTCTCACCAAGAACCGTGACCAAGAGACGTTTTTAAAAACGGAACTTATCCAAGACAGGTTCGTTCGGTTGGAAAAATGAAACGATAAAATTTATCTAGATCGCGGGCCCGCGCATCGCGGATCTCTCGAATATCTCTCGCGTCCGTCGGCTCGTTCGTACGTGGAAAATGTCGACCTTGGACGCGTTACGCGCACGCGAATACTCCACTCCTCCTTTACACGGGATCGCTGAAATTGCATCGAAACGTGGAAATTGCATGCGACCCGGCGACTTTGGAATATAAACGAAAAGGGGACGTAGAGGGAGCAGTAAACGTCGTTTGTCTCCGAGAAGAAGGCGAAGCAAAAGTAAAGAGGAAGAGGAGGGGTAGTAGAAAAGGAGAAGTAGAAGAAGAAGATGGAGGAGGAGGAGGAGGGGGAGAAAAATGGCACGATTGCAAAGGGCTGCAAAATATCGTACGATATCTCCCATCTCTCGCATAAGTATAAATCGGTAGATAGAGTCTCCGTAATGAGCATTGCGAGCAAGCAGGATACGTATAATTATTCTGCGACGCGTTAGCTTAATTACCTCTCGGTCGCTTGCACATCAATGGAAATTATCCGCTTGATATCTATGCGCGATTGTTCGACGTTGTCCGATGTGCTTTTGCGTCTTAATCTTCTGCATAGACGAATAATAATGATGATTTAATAATTCTCTGTTGTCTTTTTTTCTTTTTTCCTCTTTTACGCACTCTGCATATTTATGCATGTTTGTACATAAAATTTGTTAATTCGCATAAATATTAAATATTTAGGTTTTGTGTTAATATTAATTTAGTAATTGATAAAAATATTATATATTTGTTAATTTTTATTTTATGGTTAACCCTAAAGAGAAATATATACGTATATAAAAGTTTGTATATGGGTTTAGATGTATTCAAAAGAAATGAAGAAATTCAGCCGCTTTTAGATTCGAGGAGAATAAAAATATTTGAGAAGGGAAAAGCGAGAAATTCAAAGCACGAGATAAAGCTGGTCGGCGCATGGAGAGAATGAAATTCTATAAAGGCAAAGTTTTAGAATCGAAATGGAAATAAAGATAGGCGACGTCTTGCGTGCGCTTATACTATTCCTGGTATATTCTTCGAGATATCGTTTCCCCGCGAGTATACCGCTACCGTCTTTCGCCGATCTCTCGCGGCGGATAATAACGAAAAAAAAAAGTTAAAAACGACGACAAATTCAATATTTTCAAAGTTAGAGTTCGAAAGTTGTTAAAATTTTATAAGTAACCGTAAAATCCTGCGTTTTATGTCGTAACCACTCAATACGAATGGAAAATTTAATAACGATGCCAAAGTTCGTGCTTCCTAATTACGTAGTAAGTACTTATAACTCCAAAAAAGGAACACAACTCGGCGAGTGAATTTTGTGTTCGAAAACTGCAGTCTTGCGCCTCCGAATATAAAAATGAAGCCATCGATAATGCGCTCTGGATTCGCTTCTTCGTATTATTTTCCTATTGTTCTGTTTTATTTAAAAAATTCATTTTCTCAGACATCATATTTTGAAACATGTCCATTTAACAAAAAACTTAATTTCACGTTATTTTCTTTACTTTGGTTTTAATAAAAGCTAAAACAAGAGAAAATTAAATTTTTCCAAAAATAGAGTCGCCCCGCATGGACGGTAAACGACTGAATTTTCAGATAATAATTCGAGAAACGAGGATCGATTCTTACGACGATCTGATAATAATTAATCGACTCTAATAATCACTTCCACTTTTTCGCAATTTCGATTCCACCTCCGTACGTTACGTAGTACTTCCTATCCTATCGAAGAATCCGTGTATTCGGTCCACGCATTTCGCAATGCTAAAGCCAAAGCCATAAGTCTCTCTCTCGTAGGTATACATACTTCCTCCTTACGGAATATCTTACGTTCTATTCGAGGCCCATTCGTGCTCCGTAAAAGAAAGCCATTGTTTCCCGAGTTTTGGTCCTCCGGGAGGCGCTCCGCCGTTGACTTTATCTCAGGCATCGCTTTCCATTCACTCATTAGGGGATTCTCACGTAATTCATTCTCGGTGCATTCTCGTGCTGTCGTCGGTGATTCCTTTATAAGAAGAAGAAGAAGAAGAAGACGACGACGACGTGGGGCAAATAAAAAGAAGAAAAATGAGAGAGACGGGACAGAAGAATGATTCCGATCTCGCGTTTTCCCTTTCGTTCTCCATTTTCTTAATCTACGGCAAAACATCGAACGCGTCTCGTCATCCTAACAATGGGAAATTTCACTGTTAAATAAAAAAAGAAGCTAGTGGCATACACGCTTGGGAAAGAACCGAGCGAGTGATTTTCAGACTTGTGATTGCGTCACGTCTATATTTCTCTTTCTCTCTCTCTCTCTCTCTCTCTCTCTCTCTCTTTCTCAGTTTTATTCTCACCCCAGTAGGCTTGGATATTTAAGAATGAAAGGTCGACAGCGCGCGAGAATAACGACTTGCGAGCCGAAGAGGTTCGTGACTAGCAACGTACCGTTGTTCGACTGGTGCGCCAGATTAAATCGGCAAATTACTATTATTATCGACGATCATCGCCATTCCTTTCTTAACCTGCCCCGTTTCTTTCCTTCGAGCAGAATTTACGGTCAATTTATTATCGGCGTTAGATTAGTATCGATTATGTATCGCGATTGATAGCTAAAATCGAGGCGTAAATGTTTAATAGCATAAAAAACATTAATAATATGCTTACTAATTGATAATAACGCGAGAACATTCACGGTCACGTTACATATTATTATTATTATGATATCTTGTACGATATTACAAGTTCAGAAAACACACGAGATTTCGATTGATTTAAATATCTCTCGCATTCCACTTTACGAACGCTCCAATTCTTCTCAATTATTTTTCCGCAAAAAAGGTATTCCAATTTCGAGGGAGATCGTAAACTTTTCGTAGCACAACTTCATTGATATCGGATTGTTTGTCAGTATTCTCGATTGAAATTGGAATGTCGAAATTGGAAATAGTTTTCGCGATATGATTCTATTAATATGGAATAGTATTTGCAATTTGAAAGGAACCATTTTCACGCTCGGTATCGGAATATTTTTCATATTTATTTCATTCCTAACGAACGCATTAAAAAAACACACACACACGCACGCGCACACATAAAAATGGCAACTCGTGCGGAGGTTCTTTGGGAGAGCAATCACTCTCGCACGAAATGTTCCGAAAACCATTTCGGATATCCATCGAGCGTAACGGGCCGGTGAGCGTCGAAGTAGGAAATCGGCTTTCCTTGCTTTCGATCCGATTGAACGACATCGAACGGAAGATTTTAGGTTAAAACGTGCGAACGAGAATCGATCGTCGTCCTTTGCTTTGATTCTCTGGATCGCGTTGATCGAGAAGTCGAATGCTTCGTAGAACCAACTCGTGGTCAGCTAGTCGGCAAGACAGCTGGCTAGCGAGCGAGCCTCCACGGGGAAATAATTGGCAATTAATGCGTAAAATGTGTAGGCTGGCAAAGCTGGTACAGAGTCGAGCTCCTTCCATGCAGGTTGGAAAGCGAAAGGCTTGTGCCGTGGCGGGAAGCAGAGCGTGACCTCCTCGTGAGAGATCGTGAACGCGATTTGTTCGAAAAATGAACGAACGAGTAACGTTGCACGTACGTGCGTACCTATCCTAGGTGTATACAAGTAAACATACTATATATATATACACACACACACACACACGATGTCGTGCATCGACTCGTGATCCAACTTTTCCAGACAACCGATGCCAGGAATCGGCTAAATCATTTTCGAACGGAGCCGAGCCCACGTCGAAGTCGATATATTATCGAGATACCGAAGGAAATGTCGTTGGAAGGGATGTAGGTACTAGGATACCTGTACCCTCGTAGTCCCGATGCACGTGCGTTCTCGTACAGATACCAAACAAGTATGTATGTATCCGCATACATTCCCGTCGAGAGCCTTTCTGAGAAAATGCGAGGCCCGGGACAATTTTATACCGTCTACGTGATCGAGCGGTATAAAAAGATATTTTTTCTAATATGTCGAATCGTAAATCGAGATCCGTACAATCGTAAGGATCATAATAGCTGTCCCTCTTATCCCCCCTTCCCATCTCGATGGACTCTGACTGATTCGTAAAGAACAGGATGCATGCGAAATAAAAAGATTAAATTTGCGATAAAGATTGCGACGAAGGGAATTCATCCGATGCGAAGACGAAGTAGAAGGAGAGGGAAGGGGAGACGGTGGGGAGAAATTATTCTGGACGAGTAGGTCTCACCCTCGAAAGAAGAAGTTTTTCTCTCTCGAGAAGATCTCTCGGGATTTAACTTGGCTAACGACACAACTGAAGAGCGAAAGAGAGAGAGAGAGAGAGAGAGAGACGTATCACGTATGCGTGTGTGCGTGCGTACCCTCATCCAAATGCATTCCGCTACGCTCGACAACTTCGAATGTTTAACCTCGTTCTCCATCTTCTTCACCTCCTCTTCTTCCTCCAGCACCCCTTGTTATTCTCGACGCGGAATCACTGAAAATCTGCTTCGCCCCTACCGAACCTCAATCTCTTGATTTCCACGCGCTACGGTGGCGCCACTGGCGGCGCCGCTCGAGAACGCGCTCGTACGAAAGTGAATTTGCTTTTGTCACGGGCCGGGCTCGCCCGTAACATAATTTCGTGCGATTACGTCGTCTTACCGTGGCGAGATTGGGACACGAACGTATTAAGCAAATTACGCGACCCGACCGTGCCCGTTTTAAAGAGAGAGAGAGAGAGAGAGAGAGAGGAGAAAAGAAAAAGAAAGAAGAGGCTCGGCAATGGCGAACAAGCAATATGGCGGGGAACGTTTAAACGAACTAGTATAATTCCATGCGGAAAGA
Source organism: Odynerus spinipes (assembly GCA_032403825.1). Lineage (NCBI taxonomy): Eukaryota > Metazoa > Arthropoda > Insecta > Hymenoptera > Vespidae > Odynerus > Odynerus spinipes. Next base: position 78,288 of record JAIFRP010000006.1, on the reverse strand, counting down.
GTTGACTGGAGAGTGAGAGGTAAAGAGAATTTTTCGAAAGAACCCGCTATTACGAACCTCGTGCCTGGTGTTACGTCAGGAACGACTTATTTCTCATTTTCTTTTTTAATCTACATCCCTCCCTCCTCGACAACTCGTAAAGGAACAAAAAGGAAGAAAACAAGCGAAGGCGAAAAGTCGAACGGGATTCTTACCGCGCGATAATAACGAACGCGCTTTCCAAAGTGCTCGTTTTAGTTCACAGTTAATGAAATTCTCGCGGAGTCCATTACGCGTAAAATTTAGACGCGTGCTTTCACTTTATCCGCACCGAAACTATCGTACGTCGAATCGCATCGCGATGTTGAAGTTTCCAATTCTCCGTTCCTCCTGTATTTATTTTTTTTATTACGGCGGAGAGATTTAAAATAACGAAAGAAAAAAAAAAGGATCAGGAAGAGTGATCCACTTTCGTGGAAAAAAAATGTAAGTAGGATCGTTTCTCGTTAGTCGATATAAAAGTCTTATCTATTATTTATGAATGAAACCGCGAGGCACCGTACCGAACGTAAAATTATATTTCCGATTTAAAAAATGGCGTAGGCGATCGTTCGTCTCGCTTTATGGTTTTTACGAAATAAATTTCGTAGCATCGCCGTCGTTTACGCGCTACCAACCGATTCCTTTATTTTTCTCACGATTCCTCCGCTTTAAATATTTTCTTTCCGCGGAAACGCGGCAGTAACGTTCGCGAGGAAGGATTTATCGTTACGAGGAACGCGCGAGCGAACATGGGAGAGATAGGACGCGGCGGCGACCACGGGGATGCACGCTTTTAAATAATTAACTCGCACGGGACGTCGAGTTGAAATTTGAATGCGCTCGGCCATATTGATTTTCCGTCGATTTTATGCGCACGGGCGGCGGCGCCACTGTACCATCGAATCTCGCCTATTTTTCTTGTTTTCTTTTCTTCCTCTCTCTCTCTCTCTACCCCTATCTCTCTCTCTCTCATTCCTTCTCCGACACTCCGTCTCTCTCTTCGCTCTTCTTTTTGCTTTATTCGTTGTCTTTTGCTTTTTATCCTAATCTTGCATTACCTATTCTCGGATTTGCGGTTTTTCTATAGTTGGAACAGTATCTTTTTATCTTTTTTCTTATTTTTATATCTATTGTATCTATTATCATTTTATTACTTGTATTTCTTGTACTTTTTTTCACTATTTCGTACTCTCGTCATCCTTATGGGTTTCTCACCCTCGGATGTAATAAATGCGTTATATATCTATCTATCTATCTCTCTCTCTCTTTTACAGTTACGTTTGAAAACTTGGCACTTCCATTATGTTACGATCCGACCAAGAAAATTCCGCGATAACACTTGAAATTTTAATTCTCCACTTATTTGTTGCTTCTTGAGAATCCCGAAGTCACGTGCTCGCTCGAATAAAGATTTCAAGCAGCGCGTCTCTTTTATAATGAAAGTACAATACTCTAAAAGCTTCTCGTATAATAGAAAGGGTAAACCGTTGTCTCGTTGTAGCAAAAGGGAATGATTTAAATAAAAAAAAAGCGGATATAAATTTACGGAGGGTGTTTACGCTCCGCGACGGTAACCGCGTACTATTTATCAAAAAATGACACATTGTACGTTCTCTTCGCAGGTGGGCTCGGGTCGTAGATCACTTCGGATGGTCGTTCGTCACGTCGGGAAACGTAAGCTTAAAAAAAAAATAAATAAAAAAAAATAGAGTAAGTAACTCGCGTGAAACGGAGTATCATTAGTCCTGAGAGTTCAAACCATTTTTTTTTTATCATTCCTCCCCCTCTTCCCTTTCTTCCCCCGACATTAAAAGTTCATTTGAGAAGAAAAAGATGAAGAAGAAAAAAAAACGTGGAACGTTAATCGACGGAACAACGAGCATAGAAAACTTTCCCTTTATAAAATCGTAACGATAGGAGTGCTTTCGCTAGCGAACCGAGTAATCTAGATGTGCGTCGTCGCTTGGAATGATAATAGACACACGTGCTGCTCGATGACACACATACACGCATGCTTGTGCGCGCGCGCGCTCAAGGTACTTTATAAAACGAACGAACGAGATAATAAGCAAAGAACAACGTTAATACGCACGAGCGCTCGGCACATTCGAACGCTTCTTCGATCTTCCGGTGACGCGCAGTCGCGTCTTTTCTAGTCTCTGCAAACCCGGGACTTTGGTGCTACGAAAGAGAGAAAAAGAGATGGAGAGATATAGAGATATAGAGAAGACGATTGCAATGCAAACGTTGACAATGCCGGAGCAAAACGAGCTTGAGTAGGAACTTAAGTGGAAACTCTTAGAGATTCGCTTGTCCTTTTCGATCTCTCGTGGACTCCGATTTCTAGCGTTCGTATTCCGTTAGTTGACTTTTCGAGCGTCGAGTTGGGTGAAGGAAAACAGGAGCGTGACTCGTTCGTTTGGCGAACGGAGAAAGGCGAATCTGTCGATCGATAATAAGGTGGCATAAAAAATATTAAAAAAAATATATATGTATATATAAAAATTATGGGGAATAATCGGCGGATGATAATCAGCGCAGGTTTCTCGTTCGGTAGAATACGAGCGTTACACCAATCGTAAACGCGAATGAGCCGAGAATCGTAAAATGTAACATTCTTTCTACTTTCTGGACTTGGTGCTATTACTTCGATATAGAAACGAGAAACCGTCGCGGAAACGAACCTAAAAATGATGATAGATGTCCGCGGTGCGCTTTCTATCCTTTCCTTTCTCCACGTATGATACGCTGCTCGTTTATATATATATATACATATATAGATACGAGGAATACTCTCCTATTTTCATGAAGAGGATCTATTCCATAGTTTGATGTAACTCCTCTCATCCTCATCGCGTTGTTCCGCTTTCCACGATACACTTTCCATTCGAGAACGGAGACTTTTCAAATCGCCGGACTTGACTTTCGATTAAGCGTCCACTTAACCCATTCACTAGGAGGAAAATGAAGCATGCCTTACCCTGGGTGCCACTGAACTATCTAATCAACTATTTTGATAATCAAATAATTTATATAAAGTTTAGTATCTCCCTTTTTTCCCGAAACGAATCATCGGTCTATCATTTTCCATACACGCAACATGAAATCGTATAAAGTTATTACACTCGCGTTAAATCACGCGCTATATTCTATATATATATAACGTGAAATCGAAACGAATCATCATCGGTCGATAACTTTCTGTTGCAGAATCATCGAGTAAATGATCTCATGGTCTGCCACGATGTCGCCGACACGGATATTAAATTGTAAGTACTTCGTCGTAAACTCGAGTCGCAAAATGCCGTGCGCGCGCGCGCTCGCGCCAAGGTATCGTCAATTTTCACTGCGCTCATTTTCCCTGCTGCGGTACTCCGCCTAATTGCGGCCTTATGCAATTAGCGGCATCTCCGCGATACTTATTAATTCTATTAATGCGCAGCCTGCTTCGAGGAGAGTCCGCTCTCCTGCGATATCAACCGCCATACCCCGTTAATCCCATTTACGCGCTCGAACCATCGTCATGGCTAACATTAAGAAATGATTTATCGTTTGCTACGATTTAGGTGTCCTTGCAACGTGGCTGTTGACCACGGTCGGAGCGATTACCGTGTCCATAGACCGTTCTGACGTTAAAGCCGTAAGTACACGAAACACTGTGGATACGTTGAATTATCGTGAAAGTACAACATCCGTAGTTGTATATGCGTTGTCTTTTGGTCGCTCGTACTTTCTTGGACGGTGACTTCGCACGATACAGATCATGAGTCAATATTTTTCTTTTTTCTTTTTTTTTCTTTTTTTTTGTTTTGTTACGTTGACCACACGTACGTATATAATATCGCGAGAAACCGTATGATTTCCCGTTGCGTCATTTAATCCGACGATTATTGTAATTCACTATGGTGGAAGTAAAATTTCTACATGGGATTTCCTTGGATATAAACGGTGAAACTTTAGTGGGAACTTATGGAGAATAAAAAGAAAAGGTGATGAAAAAAGAAATGATACTTTTTTCCCCACAGTCACCGACGCGATCGTCGATGATCGCAAACGGATGGCGGCCATTGGCGAACGGATACGAGGACTCCATCGGCACGAACGTCCTGCCGTCCAGTAATCTCGAGAGAAACGCTCAGCCTCATCCGGTGCTGGGTAAACTTCAGGAACACATGGTTACGTCGGAGAAATTGAAGCCCCAACGTAAGAACAAGCCGGCTCCCTCTCATCACGACTACAGTCCCCCGAGTATTCTAGGAAGTTTCACCGTTTTTGGCCACGCCGCGACGAAAGCCCGCGGGGAAGCTCAAAAAACTCCGCAGCAGGGTCATCAGCACTCCGGTAACGCTGGAAACAAATACGTTACCTCGGAAACAAGGGAGTATACTTTCTTGGTGCCACCACCAAAGGACAGTTATCGTTTCGATTCCGAGCCACCGCGGAAAGTCGTGCGAGACAATAGTTACTCGATCATGAACGAGTACCTGAGGCAACCAGCTTACGTGCCACCGCAAGTGCATCAGGTCGTGCCGGATGCCGTGAGAGCAGCAACCTATTTTATCAAGGGATACACGTCGACGACTAATCCCACTCTCCAAACTCCCTCGAAGAACAGATCACCTCCCTACTCCAACGGTTACCACGGTGTCCCGCATCTCCTTCAACCTCCCCGTCATCAGGCGAAACCTTTCGAGTCCCTCAAAATCTCCGACAATGCAAAACCGTACCTCCAACCGCCGACTTCCGAAACGGCTAGCGAATTTGGGAAAGACGAGCGAATTGGCGAGCACAAACGACGGCCAACTTTCGACAGATATCAACCTCAGATTCACGGTCCCGGTAGTTCCGGAAACTTTTACACCCAAGTGAATCATCCTCCTCATCACTACAAGACGTCCTACGAAAGGGATCCGGCTTTCTTGGTTCACGAGAGCCACGAAGTCAGTTACGTGACACCTCCATCGGTCTATAATGAATACAACTTCAGACCTTCCATTCCCTACGACACGTTACTGCCACCCGAAGTGTATTCAACTTCGACAGCCGGAACCCCATCGACCACCGTAGCGCCACGTATTCAGGATACCTCGAAATATGCTCACGCTAATGACGTTGGACGCGAGGATGAATATTACAAGACTTCCGTTCAGAGTACGACGCTCAAGCAACCCGAGAATACGTTATACGGTGAGATTCTACCGACATCCGGCATCCCCAATACGTATTACGTGTCCGAACATCAAGATCTTACTCCGCCACCTTCCTCGTGGCCCGTACAGAAAAACAAATACACGTCCGACATAAACGAAGTCCTGCCACGCGTGAATCCACCCACGAAATTCAGTCCGGAAGTCGTCCCACCAAATCAGCTACCGCAAGTACCTAAAATGGTGTACGTTAGACCGCAAGTGCAGCAATATCAGACCTCGATAGTGCCGAGTCAGCTGGAATACGAAACACCCGAGAGTATATCGTTGAAACACTTCAACGAGCAGCAGTTCCTTATTCAACAACAATTGGTGCAACGAGATAGGCAACGCCTCGCCGAGCAGGAGCGACAGCAGCAACTCGAGATCGAGAGACAGCAGAAGGAGGAATTGAGGAAGCACCAAGAAGAGTTGCAGAAACTGATAAAACAACAAAAGGAAGAGGAGGAGGTTGGTTTATCGGCGGAGAAGAACGGTACTGATCAGTTAGAATTTTCTAGGATCACTACTGGCCACACTCCCTATACGATCGAACTAGCACAATACGAGGTCCCTAGAGTAACTCCTCAATCGCCCACGCGCTACGACGAACAAAGTAGTTTCCAGGATCATACCAAGTCTCATGGCTCCCAGGTACCATTGAAAATTAAAGTCACATTAAATTCGTTCTCGTATATCAGAAACGTATGTATACTTATGTATATGTCTCTCTTCTTTTAGATTCAACAACCGGAACCTGTAGCGCCACAGAAGACGAGCTTCGAGAATCAACAGTATCACGAACAATTTGGCAATCAGCAGCAGCAACAGATAAATCGTCAGCAACAACACATAAATCATCAGCAACAGCAGATCAATCAACAGCAGCAACAAATAAATCAGCACCAGCAACAACAATTGAACAACCAGCAGCAACTGAACTATAATCAAGAAGCGAACAATCAGCAGAATCAGCAGCAACAGTATATCGATTATCGAGAACCCCAAACGGAAGTGCAATCCTATCGGCCACAAAAAGCGTCTCGCGATCCACAGAGACGAAAGAAACCTACGACTACTACTGTGGCTTACGAAAGCGTAGCGACAACGGAGCCACCGACTCAACCACCGGAAACATTGATTCCCTATACCTACTCTATCGAAGAGGTGCCTGTTCAAACAACGGCCTCCCCAGAACCTGTAACCGTCCCAACTTCTACCAGCACGAGCCAAAGATCGAGGACTCGAAGACCAGGATTGCCAGGGCGCAGGAGACGTCCTTCCACGACGACGACGACTGAAGAAACCGTCACCGTTCCCGAAGGAGAGTTCTATCAAAAGTACGAGGAGGTACAGCAGCAACAGTTGGATCCCTCGAGACGACGTCGCATAAGGCCGACTCAGCAAACCAACGAGGACGTATACGTCGAACGTCGACCCAACATAAGAAAACGTCCTGGCAATCGAGTTAGGGTCAACCACGGTGAGCCCTTCGAGGCTGAGATCGTCACGGAGATCGTTCAAACTCCCGTGAACACTTACAAAGACAACGTCGAGCCGTCGGAGAAATATGTCGACGACACCAGGTACACTTCCAATTTACCCAACAATCAGTACTTCGACTACACGTCTCCTAGTACGCAATTCACCGAAGATCAACGAGAAGACACCACCGAGGTCGTTCCTTCGGAATACCAAACCGAGCTGACAAGGGGCGGCAACTCGCAGGAACCACCGAGCTACGAGAATCGTGATCGTCATCGACAAAACGCTAACGTCGTCACGAATATACCTCTTGAGGATTTGTTCGTTAAGACCGACGATTATTACTACGATAGATCCACAACGACACCCCCGACGACGACTACGACGACCACCACAACAACAACCACGACTACACCACCACCAACGACAACGTCGGTCGTCAGGACCGTCACGCAGTCTTCTCACGTTTCTTCCAGCACATCAAGATTGAAAATCCGGCCGATGAGATTCGGCAACGCTACAAGACCACGGTTCAGTATAAAAGATTATAAAAGTCGAATGGACTACAAGAATAGACTATCGCAAAGCTCGACTACCGAAGCCAGCCCGACGACGCAACCCAAACAGCGTGGTTCCAACTTGAAAAATCAAGCTCACGGTCACCAGCAATCGGGTGAACAACCAAACAGGGAAACCACCAGTAGATACAAGTACATGTCCAGAGCGAGTTACAGAAGTACCACGGCAACTCCGCCGAGTACAAACGAGCAGGAAAGCAAACCGGAAGAACAGGAGCAATCTTCAACGACGACGGAGAGAACCAGTAGGTATGTTCCTAAAAGAAGACCCATAAGTGGTAACCTTTACCGTAGTAGAATTTCCGGTACGACCAGCAATCCTAACCGGTCTCAAGAGCAGCACCACCAGCAGCAGCAGCAGCAACAACAGCTCGATAGTGAAAACAGCTCGAAATACAGTACCGTCAGACCGGAAAACGTTTTCTCCTCGTCGATACGCCGGCGACCAAATACGAAGAGCAGAGGATCGTATAAGGACTCTTCCTCCGGTTCCAACTACCGCGGCAACAATAATAAGGAAGAAGTAGCTACGGAAATGGCTGCAGAGGAAACCAGTTTCTACTCGGCCGTGACCACTTCCGTATCGTTGAAACAAGTACCAAACGATGTAACTCTAGAGAAAAGCGAGTCCGACTTCTCGAATTTTCCGATAAAACTGGACGAGGATTCCGAGAAAGACCAGGAGACGAAAGAAACCGATCCTAATGAAGAAACTCGTGCGGAGGATGTCGCCAAGGATGAGAACGAGTCTCCTCGGCCTGAAGAGGATTTTATCGAAGTCTCCATAAGCACGAAACGTCCGGATGAGATGCAAGAATCTCAGGACGCGTTGACGACAGCTGAAAATCGAGAAATAATACCAGTTGAGAAAGAGGAAAAGCATTTTGAAAGCACGACACGTTTCGACGTACCCACGGACGAAGAGGAGCTATTCGCCAAGGCTTCCCAGAGCGTCGCCGACCTGACGAGTTCAGCTTCCGCGTTATACGATAAGCCTGGCATGTTCAAGGCCGTCTCGCCCGAGAGCAGAGTCGTCTCGCCACATTTCAAGATCACCACGGACGAGCCCACTCTACCGATCGAGGCTTTCTTCCAGGAGCTCTCCAAGAAGAATTAGGATTCTCGCTCGAGTAGATTTGATCGATCACCGGTGAATGGAGTGTAGCTAACCCGTGAAAAAGAGTGGGAGGGAGAGTGATTGGTGCTTCGTACGAAATTCTTCATCCTTTTTTTTTCTTTTCTTCTCTTTTTCCTATCATTACTCATCAGAAGAATAGCGTGTTAAGTGTTATTTATTCGACTAAATTATATTAATTATTATACGAGCCGAGTCGATGATCGTCGTCGGGTCGAATGATCGCTCATTTATTTATTTAACGATAAGTGCGCGAGAAATAAGGGAATCAACTTTTGTTCACTAATAATTCTCGATCGACTCGACCTGTACCGTAGAAAAAAAAAGACAAAATTGAAGAAAGTTAATCTCTTTAGCGCTAATAGCCAGGGAACGAAGTTAACACGTTGAATGCCGAACCGATTTTACACAAATCCGAATGTCTTCAAAATTTATTTATAAATTACAGAACCTTGCGCTTCTAATACTGCTCGTGACATTATTGTAAATATTCATAAAACATATATGAACATTTCGAATGAAAGCTGAAAAATCGAGCGAAGGGTCACCGGTGACCCTCCATGGCATTCAACGTGTTAAATAACAGGCTTTCAACGCTAACGGCAAAAAAGCCTACCCGGTTTCCTGCGATAACGTATCGCTGATCACCCGACAGAATTGCTTGTAAAAAGGGTACCGAAAAAAGAGAGAGAGAGAGAGAGAAAGCGCGTTTATCTTCCAGCGAGAAGAATTACGTCTATTAGGGTAGCAGTTATAACGAATCATATCATTAATTTATTGAAAACACGTGATCATTATCACCAAACTCATATCGTACGTTCTCTCGTAACGCCGCGAAATTAAATCGATGCTACGGGATAATTTCTGTAAATATTACGTAACGTGTAAGCCGTTCCTTCGAGACGTTCGCGTATGTCGCGCTCGCGATTAACGTTCGTTCGAATTTTTACATTTCATGAGAATAATAAATAAATAAATAAAAAAGGAAGGAGGGAGGAAGAGTGGGTAGAGGGAATAATATTCCGTGCGCCTCCGTACGCTTTTATCGCGAATATTTACTCGATCGAAGAGAGCAAGTACATATGTAAATATTACCGAAGTACATACGCACGCATATGCGATAGGCACGTGACTCGAAAGAGCGAAAGAGAAAAAGAAAGAGAGAGAGAGAGAGAGAGAGGAAAAAATGAAATTTTATAAATCTCTGCACGGAATATTATTTCCAATTTATTTTCTAAGTAGGTATGTACGTATATAAAATTATAGATCGATGTTGTTCTATTTTCTCGCCGCAAATTCGATATCTTCTTTTTGTTTTTAATAAAAGTAATAATAATAATAATAATAATAAACGAACGTCCACGTAATTTAAGCGAAATCGAGTGCATTGTAAATACGTGTAGTAAATCGAATACGGACTAATAAATATGCAGAAAACGTAGAGAACGCATTTTATTCTATATCACACCGTTCCACTTACCTCGAGGATTTTATCTCGAAGAACACAGCCGTTGTTTTGCTGAAATCGAGAAGCTGAGAAGAGGAAAAAATATTTTGCTTTGGAAGTGGTCGGTAAGTAGTATCGAAGGCGTCTACGATGCAATTGTTCCTTTAATATCGCTCCATTCACCTCGACTCACGACAAAGTATTATAATATTATTTATGTTCGGTTACATTTAATCGCAAAATTGTGTCTCTCTGTCGAATCTCTTCTTCTTATTCTTCCTCTTTCAGCGATTACATTGATACACATCATGTAACGAACTCTACGAATTTTTATTTCGACTCTTACTTATTTTTGTATGTTTTTTGTTTTGTTTTGTTATATTCTTCTTCTTTCTCCTTCCTCGCGTTTGAATTTTACCTAATTTAGAATTATGCACAGGCCATACACTCCACATATACATGTATATATGTACGTACAAGTATCTATCACGTATAATGCATTTTTTTTTGACTTATGTATAATACGTCGGATGAAGTTTTGTATTGTATATCGTAAAACCCCATATAATTGACAATTAGTTGAAGTGTTCCAAAGTCAGTCACTCAAGGTACAAGTTTTTATATATCTACAATAAAGTACTTCATCGATATATCTATATATATATATATATATGTATATTTATAACTATAAGAGAAAAATAGGCACACGCATTCCTAACGTATGTACAATATCGGCCGCTATGTTATAAAGTTGGGTGACCAGGAAATGGACGTTGTTGCTTAAAAATCCTAAAGCGCACGACGTCGACGAAAAAAATAGTATTTAACCCTTTATGGTCGTATTCGTCTCGAACATGTGTAATAAGTTAACGAAAATTATTTGTTATCGAAATTTTATCGTAACGTTTCAATATATTTAAGACGATAACTTTTTTTTAATTAAACAGCAAAAATGTTAATTTATAACTTTATATCACTAACTGAGAGTCGATATTGCTATGGCGGTAAAGGGGTAGTGTAAATTGAACTTAACTTACGGAAGACTCGAGATTCCTCGACAGTTTCATTCGAAATTAGAGCCGTTCCTGGCAGGGTGGAGGGTTTCAAAAGATGTCCCTTGTACCTAAGTGGCCAAACCCGAGCGGCCAAAGATCGTTTCTTGTATTTATTCGAAATTTCAATAAAACTTAAGAAATTTTCATAACTCTTTCTAATAAAAATAATAATTAAAATTGTTGTAAATAATCATAATTCAATCAATTTATGAAATAATAACTAACATAAGCAGAAATATTGCTTTAATACTTTAGTGGTCAAAAAGACCCAGGAACGGCCCTGTTAAAAATTATACCCTTTGATCCTCGCGCTACTTACCAAAAGACAGGACAAAACTTACGGCTTTAGATCGTCGATAAACGTAAATCTTCTTTTCTTCCTCGCGAATAACCGAACGAAATAATTAACGGCATCGCTACGGGATTTATACACCCTGAATAATGAAACGCGTAATTCCGTCGACGTGCGCGCCATCCCGTTTGCATATCTCGTTTTAATAAAAAGCGATGCGTGAGTCTGTATGCGCTTACGTTGGATATTTCTATACGATCGCAAGCAGGTAAAACGAGCGCGAGTTAGCAA
>JAIFRP010000006.1:41971-59579 GCA_032403825.1 Odynerus spinipes | reverse complement strand
AGAGAGAGAGAGAGAGAGAGAAATCGATCACGTCGTAGCGAACTGTCACGGCTCGTTTTGCCGCTCGCAAAGAGATTCCTGCAGGAGTCAGGAAAAACGCGTCCGCGTTGCGTCCAAACGCGTTGTAGTACAAGCGGATTTATATGTCAGCTCGTACAAAACGGAAGAACGACGGCAACAGTTTCGCGTACAGTGGTTCATTCACGGGATACTGTGGTAGGCGTCCGTTGCCTGGTTAATTAGTCTGTCGCGATATGCCGCGATTCGGTTGGCACGGACGAATAAAAAATAAAAAAAAAACGGAAGAAGAGGAGGTGAAGAAAAAGCAATTGGTCCCCAGGCACCACCACCACCACCACCACCACCATCGCCATCGCCATCGGTTAATCCTACTCTACCACCTCTTCTCGATACACCACTATCGATAGAATATCGATTTCCCCGTACCCCCCAAAGCGGAGCCGCGTGCGTGTCCACGGAATGCAACCGAGCAGATGCATCTAGCTGTACAGCTGCAGGTGCAACAGCCCGTTCCGATAACGCCAGACGCACTATCTGTCCGCCCAGGATTTTTTTACGAAAAGCTACCGGATAATGTCGGGGAGATAAACGAGAGAAATTACGGAACGTTGGGTAGAGATTTATCGTCATTCGCTCACGCTCGTCTGGTAAAAAGTCTAAAGGGATGAAGGAGACACGGAAGGGAATGCTGAAAACACGATTTCTTCAAAATCGTCTTGTCGCGAACGTTAAATTACGCGGTTCTGTGGAAAGATTAACTGCGAATATCGTTCGTTGTTCGCTCCTCTTCCGATATGTGCATTTATTGTCAATTAATTTACCGAAAACTTCTCCATTTCCTAACTTCCTGTTACATCGGATCGTAACTTAAATAAATTCGGTTATATTCAATAATTTTTATATTTATTAAGAAATTGAAGTATTAAGTTCGATCAATTCCATAATCTCCGTTGTTATTTATTGTACAAGTGGTTAATATTATTCGGAATTTTTTTTTTTTTTTAGAATTAGTGCCTGTTCATTTTTACAACCGAACTTATTTATATTACAACCTAGTATATCTATTAGATGTAAAATAGCTACGTTATATCTATACGCGTTTCTTTCCACCCACACCCACACACACACACTCACACACACACAAACATATACCTACGAGCGATCACGATTATTACACACGACTTTTTCCGAGATTAATCCATTAACGAACGAACCGGCTTCCTAATATCCCCAGCAATATAATATACCCAGCAGTCGTCGAATCTCCATTCCCTCGTACCACTACCACCTAGTAATAGAGTAAACGGAAAAGATTCGCTCGTAACTTGCCGCGGCTATCCAGAAAAGGCGGAGCGATTCGCGTTAAACCGGCGAATCGAATTATTCGACTCTGCCATCGAACCCATTCTCGGTTATCGAATGAGGGGGTGAAAGGGGGTACGTGTGATATCGCTGGAGAAGAGTAAGAGAGAGAGGAGAGAGAGAGAGAGAGAATGATGGTAAACCTATGTGTGCGAGAGAGAGAGAGAGAGAGAAGATGGGAGAGAGAGAGAGAGAAGATGAGAGAAGGAGGCTGCCGCAACACACATCGCGCTTTCAGAAGCGTATCTTCGCTCGCGGAGAGAGAAATTAGGAGCGAGAACCTCTCTCGGTTCACGTTAGATATAGGCTCCACTCGTTGCCAATAACGCGAGCCATTAGTAGCGCGCTGGAGAAACGAGAAGCCGCGGCTGTTGACCCATTTCGTATTCTACGGCATTCTACGCGAGTACCAACATCCGGCTCGATGACGACGACGACAAGCGGACTAATTACTTTCTTATTACTATCTCGACGCACCTGCACTTTTCCTCGTAGACGTAGCTACGTGCCTTCGAGATGATGCTCCTAACGATTAGCGTAGTTTTCTGCTAAGGGTTAAGTTTTTTGACGAAAAAAAAGAAAAATCAATAAATAAAACAGGTAGAGTCTTTGAATCTATATGTATAAACGATGTAGACGATTTATGGTTGATAGGTGAGTATCAGTGGCGGCTCGTGGCTCGAAATCGTGGGAGTGTTGCAACTTTCGAAATATACCACACTGTAAATACAACATATGTATGTACTATATACACGTTTGAATAAAATATCAAAATTTGGGATACCGCAGTTATGCAGTATGCCTGTACACGAGCCGCTACTGACGACTATTACTGTATTTAATACTCGCATGGGTGAGTACGTGCCTAATGACTTCTTTTAGCCAAAATCGAATAAATCATTCAGCATCGTAGGTATACAAGTAGGTATACAAAGTTTGGTCGTAGCTGTGTGTCGATCAATCGGTCGATCATGTTTGGTAGTTACTCCGCATACCGGAATTGGGTAGGGTATATATTCATTAACCCCAGTAGATACCCAGATTTTATCGAAGCCAATCCCTAACACTGCAAACCTTCGTCTATATTAATCGGACATCAGCGAATTCTGATTTTATTATCGAAGTAAGCGGCTTCGATGAATCGCATTGCCGAAAACTCGAATTTCGGGGCCGATAACATTATGGATTCGGGGCAAACAGAGTAGCCGATTACGCGGGGTAAAGGAGAAGCTCTACTTTCAAGTAGGCTAACCGATCGTAGTCCCGATGGAACAACAAGAACTCTCGGTTCGTTCCAACGCAACCGATGCAATGACCTGCGGCTTCGCACGAATCAAACTGCATTTCGCCAATTATGATATCGACACCGAGCGCGATGATAAACCGTTGGCCGCGATTCGCTGTGGCTACTCAATTAACGCCTACTGTGCGTTGCGTATAAATCGTCGCGCTCCACCCTGGACGTGTTCGAAAAAGTTTTCGGAAATGATTTTTGAAAGCCGTTCGAATTTTCCTCTCGTCACATTTCTTCCCGTTTTTTTTTAAGATTTCCGGTCGTCCTATTTCGATTTCCTCCTTTATTTCTTTCGTTTCTCTTAGCCTGGGAACGATCGCGCCCGTGTACACGTAAGAGAAAGAGAGAATGGAAAATTTCGTTGTATCGAGCCGACGTTTTCGTGTTTTCTCAGCCGATCGAAGAAAAGGACGAAAACGATCGTAAGAAAAGTCGAGTTTTCTCGCTCTCCCATCGGTCAAGGATCCCGCAGCACCAGATGCGTCACGTATCCGCGATTATACTCGGTGTACGGTGAACGCGTAATTGCGCTCTCGATCGAGATCACGTTCGATCGTGGACTCGATCGACTATATTTGGCCCCTCCTCTTCCTCGATAAACGCACGAAGTCCTATATCGCTGATCCTCCTCCCAACGAACCGTTCCTCGTACCGTTTCGTGAAATAAAAAGCTTGGCTATGGGTAAATTCCTAAACGCGACGTATATACATATATATCTACGGTGCCATATATGAGCGAGATATAATATACATATGTAATACGTTACGTACGCGAGTATGACAAATTACAATATTAATCTTACAAAGTTACAGCCGGGTGATAATGATCTCTCTGTCTCTTTCTAATAAAATTCCGCCGTTTGGTGGACGATGAAACTCGATCGCCCAAACACCGCGGCCGTTCTTCGCGATCCTAACCTTTATTTACACAGTGTCTCGATATATATCTTTATCCTCGATATATCGGAAGAAAAACGATTTGCACGTGGAACGGGCGGAGATCGTCGATGCCTAGGAACGCGAAGCGAGGATCGTCATTTTTCGTATCGGCAGCTGAGTAGAGGTATAATCTCTCCTTCTCCTGATACAGGTAGCGATGAGGAAGAGGAGGAGATTAGAGGAGATGATCGCGAATGATTCTGGAGGATGCGACGATTAGACACGTAAAAGCGTGTCGTTGTCGTTGATGTCTAGCAACGGTCGCCGTTGATGCTGACGAGCGAGTCGATCGGCTTGTCGGCGTTGCTCTTCCGTTCTCGGTTGCTGCCGTTGCTGATACTGGTACTGGTACTGGTACTGCTGCTGCTGCTGCTGCTGTTCGTGCTGGTGCTGGTGCTGGTGCTGGTGCTGAGGGTGCTGACCATTCGAATCAGCGAGAATCGTGTAGAATGGGCGTCGTGGTAGTTGTTATCGTCTGGACGCACGGAAATCGGCACTAGGCTATGAGAATTTAGGCTCCTCGTCCGGTTCGGGTGACCAACAGTTGTCGGAGAGCCAGCAACCGACCACCACAGACATGACGCCGATACAAAGTGCAAGGATGATGTACACCTCGGCGTTTCCTAAAGAGTCTTCGCATCAACGCCATTGCGCGCAAACAAATACATATATAATATATATATATATATACATATATATTATAGTAATATCGCATATATATTATATATGCGATAATACTTATGGTTAGGGATGCAAACGATAGATCGACGGTTTCAAAATATCGATACTTTTAACATCGATATCCTTACGTCAAAAGTATCGATAGATCGATGTCATTTAAAGACGATATTGTAACATCGTTCATCAATCATGATTATTCAAATGATTATTTTCAAGACAAGTTTGCAGCTCCGTATCATAAGTTTTTAACAATTGATATGTTTAACATCGATAACAGCCGGTTTTTTTATTCGCGTGATTTTTTGTTATTTTAATTCAATAAAAATATTTCGAGTTTCATATTTGACTGTTTTATTTTTTTAATCTTTTTAAATATCGGAAAAACATCCATGTTTTCAAGAAAGATTTTACATCCCTACTCACGATTTCCTTATTAGGTATTCCCTTCGCTTCGAATTAGATACGTGCATCGTACCGAAAAGGCTTGCCCCTTTTTACGTGGCCGTTTCTTTCTTTCCTTCCCTAATTATCCATTTTTTCTTGGCGTTTCCGCGCATGTGCATAAGAAACCGAGCCGTGATTCGTCGGATACGAGAACAACGCCGTGGACTCGACCCTACGACTAGTTTCCAGAGTTTCGAAATGAGAATACGAAATCGCGAGAGGCTCCTCCTTTTATACCGGCTATTTTTCTGAAACGAGTAAATACTCGAGCAACAAGAAAGGAGAATAATTATCTTCTTTTCCGCGGAGTGCAACCGTGCTCGAGATAGTAAACGCATATTTTATGTATTTTTCTCCGCTTCCACGTCCAAGCGGCGCTTTTGCCCAGCCTCGAGGCAAACGCTCCGCTTTCTTTTCCGTTTATGCTACTCTTTTTTTTCTTTATCTTTATCTTTATCGTCTTCCTTCCCTTAAACGCGAATCTTCGAGTAACGAATATCAATAACGAAACGCGGGACACGCTCTCTTCTCCCGGACGCGATTTACTTTTATTTATCGTCGTACGTCGTTAAACGACTCGGCCGACATTAACTAGAGCAGAGGAGAGGAGCGAGTAATAAAGACGGAACGAAGTGGTTTCACGGATCGCATCACGGATCGTTAGATCGTATTACTGCGTGCGACGTAGGTACCTCGGACAACGTAGGACGGTGGATGCGCGACGTTATCCCTTTTCGGATGACATATTTCGCCACGGATATTTGACTTTAACGTAATTCCGGGGATGGAAGAGGGAAGGAAAAAAAATATACATATATATAAAAATACAAAATGGATTTAGTGCAATCCGGTTACCGAGCACCGTGTGGCCACTTTGCATTTTATGCCGTTCAAAACTATAATGGTAGTTACTACCGGCCGACGAGTTATAACGAAATCTTGAAATTCTTAAAATATGGACAACCCTCTTATCGCGAATTTCTCCGTATTTGAAAGTTAAATGAAACCTTCCAGCTGCTATCCGCGTATTAAAACCACCGTCGTAGTAATGTTTACTCTTTCATGAATCTTTCAGTATAATAGTTACCGTCGTATCCTTGGCTGTTCGATGTAAACTCGATCCAGACCGATCAAACGAGACGACGAACGACTATTTTGTATTATTTCAATGTCGTAAGATCAATTTTATGTTAGGAGGATATTTCGTTCGTGTATTCTTCGTTTGTTCGTCTAGATTAAAGAAGCTAATACAATGCATTTTTTTTCTTTTTGTAAAGACAAATTCTAGGTTTTGGTTCAAAGTTTAACTTTCGTACATATACGAAGGTAAACGGGTAACTACTCGTATAGCTTTGTTAGATTTTGTTAAGAAAATATAATTTTCTTTTAATTTCCTCAATTTACTAATTTGAAGTATATTTAATTATGTACTGTTTCATATTTACAAAATATGGAAAACTACCCCGATACCTTCGTATATGGAATCAAATTGTTTGTACAAATAAAGACTAAAGATGACGCATTACCAACCGATACCTTTACTTTCGTTAATTAATTATACCAATAAAACACGATTATGAATGAAACTCCTTTTGCGACGGAGCATTAAAATTGTATAAAAGATTACTTTCAATCAGCTTGGCTTCCGTGTTCTTTGCTAATATTCCTACCCTATAAACGAGCGAGATCCACAAGTATCCCCAAGTGTCTAAAAAGCAAACTATTGGAGTTCGCGAATAAACGATCGATGTGTAATGCGCTTACGGGAAGGATTAAAAAAAAAAGGTGCTAGTAATAAATTTACCTAGTGGACCCTTCGATGTCCATAGACCCTTGATGAGGGTGGGGTCGCCGCGGCGCCAGTCGCGCCACCCCCGGCCCCGACGCGCCGGACCAGAGGACCAACCCCCGCTGCCACCGCCAGCTGCTCCACCACCGGCACCACCGCCGGTGCTTCCGCCGGTGACACCGCTTCCAACGACGGTAGCGACACCTGATGAGCTACCAGCGGAAGGTGAGCCACCGCCAGCTGCACCACCGCCGGCTCCTCCACCTATACCACTGCCCCCTACGACGGCACCACCGGCGACAATGCCGATTCCAATGCCACCATCACCACCACCACCACCACCTCCACCACCACCACCAGCACCGACTCCGCCGGGGCCTGGGGTGCTCGACAAACCGGCCTGCGGCTGGCCATGCGCCCCCGACCCGCCACCCTGTGGCAACGGCAATCCCGTCGCTGTTCCAGTTGGCACGACGATGATAACGGCATCGGCAGCAGGGGGGAGATAGATAGATCGCTCGATTATTTTCTTTCTTCTCAAGTTCGATCGTTCTCTCTCTCGCACAGTGGGTGATGCATGGACATTGGACGAGTTGGGTGTCTTTGGGGGGTATTCGCGATTATGCTTCTTGGACTCGAGGCGAAATATTTTTTATGTGTCAATCGTTTACCATACAAGTGGGGCAACCCCATTTAAAAAACAATTTATTTCATTTTTCGGCTTTTATCGAGCACGAGATAAATGAAAAGATATAGAATCAAATTTAAAAAAAAAATAAATAAAATTGCCCCTCTTTTGTAACAAGAGGCACATATGTTGCTTCATTTATATGCAAACACGTGTACTCGTTATTCTTTGAATCGCACAACGGATACCTATTAAAAATATTCCTTTGTATAGTAATTGCAAAAATCACCTAACAATTTCTAACACGCTCATAAAAACACACGAACATTTGCACACGGTGTAAGTATCTATGTTTTAATGTAACGAACGTAGGTAGGTGGCATATAAATATATACATCTGGTATAAAAAAAGAAGAAAAAAAAGAAACATTATGCCCTCGTCCATTTAATTCCACCAAATCCCCCACTGTGCATCAGAGCGCCGGTACACGGAGCATGGATTTGTTCGTTCGCTTGGAAAAGCTCGAGCCGATTCGTATGTTGAGTCAAAGAACTCTTTGAACGTACGATACGCTGCTAAATATTGTTCTCTCATTATACTTTCGAGGGATCGATGCTATAATTCGTCCAAACAGCACGCATGGTTTAGCCCCCGAATCGAATAAATTCCACTCGTTACTCGTATAAATAACAATATTTGCTTGGGAGCGATAAACTGACGAATATTAAACGCGTATCCGCTCCGTGCACGTGCTACGATGTTTGTACGTATATAGAGTGACCCTTGCATAACACGGCTGTAGTAGCAGTGTACAAATTTTCGTGTTATGCGAAGATCAGCCATACACACACCCACACACGTACTCTCGAAAGCGTATTTTTAGCGTCGTCGACGATTCCAAGTTGGTCTAATCTACCTGACTACGAGATTATCGGGTATAGGATAGTACAGTCAACCTCCCTACAACACGGTTAATCCGTTCTCTGAAAATCTCTTGAATCGAAGATTTAAGCGAGACCATAAACTGATAGAAATTTAGGTGGATGCGTTCCGTGTTATCGGAGTATCGGAGTATCGAACTGACAAGAGTCAAACGTTTTTTCAATTAAATAGAATACTAATTTATACCTACTCAAATCGTTTATAGCATGTGTGAGTTATATGAAAACAATTTGATAAAAATATCACAACTTTTGCACCGCGTTATATCGAAATCGTGTTTTTAGAGGACCGTGTAATAAGAAAGTTGACTATACGAGCGGTGATGCTGTGCTCGGGTTCGATTTTTCTATTAACGAGCTACTCCTATCTAAATTATCATTGATATACGAACAATCTCTACGATTAGCGACAAACACACGAGTAAAGCGCGAATCGTGCGAATAGAACGTAATATAGTATGAAGCGAAACGGAATATAAGATAGAGAGTGCTCGAGGAAAGGCTACGTAAAGAAAAAGAGAGAAGGAAATAGGGAGAGAGGGAAGACAGAGAGAGAGAGAGAGAGAGAGAGAGAGAGAAAGGGGGGCTACAAAAAAGCGTACATATATATAACGATATATAAGCGCATTATTAAATTTTATATGCGTTTCACGTGCGGGAGAGTACAAAAGGACTACATAATAGGCACCACTACTCTTTCTTTCCTCTTCTTTGCCATTTTTCCGTTACTACTTACTTGTACTCGCGCAAAAGCAAAGGACAGCTGATTAATGAACTTTCTACTACCTTCACAAATGGATGATATAAGGTTACATACATTATTCGACAGACGTATAATAATTAACTAATTAGGACAACGTATTTGGACAACTTTTCTCGCTCTACTATGTCGAGCGTTCGAGCTCGATATCGTTTTATATCGGTTAAAGTTCGTTTGCTACCGTTAAAGAATACTTTACGAACTAAACGTAACACTTGCTAAAAATCAAAGATGCGCAACGCAAATGATAGAAATCTGTAGTCGCATAATGTGCAATATAAATCGCTAGCCGAACATACAACAACACTTAATATCGATGAGATCGATAGAACACGATTGTAACTACTGCGAGAAGTGTACAAAACGATACACACAGCTGGACGGTGTTTACGTGAGAACTCGTTAAATAATAATATGTACATTAAAAACTGTTGTGACTTTTCGTCTCGACGGTACAACTTAAAAAGCTCGGTTCATATTGGTACAGTTTCCGAATAGGTAGACTTTATTACCTTGATAATAATATTAAACTATATTAAATACCGTACGATCTTAAGGAAAGCGAATTACTTTGATGATCTACTCTCTTACTTTGAGACTTACCGCATATGGAGAGCAGTAAAATACCGGCGAGGACAAACCACCCCATAACGTCATCAACAGGTCACTCCGATTGAAATCATCTCACACCACGACATCGTGTCCCCTTTTCCGTATGTCGTTGAGAATCCCGCCTCTTCTTCTTCTTCTTCTTCTTCTTTGACGACTGCTGCTCGAGGATATGACGCCGCGCTGAAAAATATTTTAAAATGCTCGTCAGACTAGCTTTCGCGTTTATTCTCTCTTTAACGAGTCAAGCCGATACGTTTGTAGGAAGAAAATTCAATTTGTACTTGTCGCGCCGACGATCTCGAGCGCTCTTCTCTCGTACGTGTATCTACTGAATAGTTAATGTGGAAAGCGTGGATAAATTTGTAACGATAAATAGAGGAGCTATTCGTTTGGACGTTTGGAAACGAGTGAAATTTTCGCGATGTATGTACGTACGAGGTATTTATAGAATGAAGTAGAGTTAATAAGATATTTATCGTTAGGTCATCTCTTCTTTGAAGTTTTCGAGATTAGCTTCAGTCTATTTTATATTATAACCTATGCAGTGATTTTCAAGCGGTGTGAAAACTTAAAATGATCGGTTAAATTATTGTCGACAAAAATCCAAAGCTCAACAAATATACAAAAAAAAAAGATGAAACACACTGCTATAAATTTAGAAGACTATTATAAGACATTTTTTTTATCAAGATCTTTCTTCTTCAAAATTTTCGAGATTAGCTTTGATCTTTTATATATAATAACCTATAACGATCACGTGACACGATAATCGAATTATATGGTTCACCCTATGTAGTGATTAGCTATGCGTATACCTATGTAACGTAAGTGCTCTCGGAATAATAATAACTGAATTCCCTCGAAATCTAACCTACACGTACATAGATGTATACACAGGAAGCTAATTCGGAATAGGAATAATTAAATCGATCGGTGTTCAGTGGCTTCGTACGGACTCAGAATTGCTAGAACCACCAAAACCTCTTTAATATGTATCCAGTTTGATTCGCTTCTGAGATGGTGTGTACACGGTCGACGTTTCCGCCAACTTGTTACTGGTTTAAATATGAGCGCGTCAGTTCGAATCGTAGCCACCGGCAAGATTATATTCATGGCCGCCGTGGGCTTTGTGAGGGAGGTATGGCATTGTCTATTGTAAAATTTCTAAACCCCCCGCGCTATTCAAAAGCATCGCTAACGCGTTACGCTCTCGAAAAGAACTTTTTCGCACCGTTCGCCGTGCTTTCCTTTCGTTTCTGACGAGTTATGAAAGAAAGAAAAATTAATTAAACGAATATACGGACTGTAGCGTCGTTAGGGAAACAAAACGCTATTGCTTCGTGTTTATCCAGGAAATATTGCTTCTCCGAATATTTCTTGCCGCGGAATGGCGGTGCTAAAAGATTTAAAAGAAACGAGCAATTATTATTGCGATGGTATATGTAACTATGTATGTCGGTGATAGTCGAAGAAGCAGTAACGTCCCGAACGCGACCTTATCCTTCCGCGTCTAAACAAAGACTGACGCTTGCCGCGCTCTCCCCACCGCTAGCAAGCACGACGATCGCTCGCGGTGACGTCACAAGATGGCGGACTCCTAGTACGCACGAGGTACCGCCAAACGCTACGGGCCCGTTTATATCGATCGATGACGTATCGATGATTGTCACCGGAACTTTTAAATTAGCGATATCAGACTTATATAATGTTCCTCATCGTAAAAAGTACAGCACGAATGTCTTTCTAAATGTTATATAAAAATTGATAGCGAAGAAGCATCAAAGAATTGAGATATAGAAAATATGTTGAATAATCGATCAATTTTTGCGTCTAAATTCGATCAAATCCGCCTGGTCTTCACAGCGCTTTGAACGTATAGCGGCAAAATTTGGAAACTGTTTACTGTCGTCGCAGCCGTATTACAAAACGTAACGGGACCCAAAACTAGACCTGCGATGCACAATGAAACGGAGGGGAACTGGTTGTGTTTGGTGTATAAAAGTGAAAATTTCGAGTGATGTTTGAACGGTGAAGCTTTCTGTTGTTTTATATGCTTTAAATACTTGCAAACATGACGGAGGATCAATTTTTGTGTATTGACAACCTGTCCGAAGCAGTCAAAGCCATTCAAAGTTGTCTACAATGCACAATTTGGTAAGTGAATTTCTGTCACAGAAAAGAATAGAAAAAATAGATTCATTCGAACGGAAATGACGATCGATAGAATTTAACGATTGCCGATCGTCATGAACGTAGTTTTGTATATTCTACCAATAGAGGTTATGAGTCATTGTGACAGAAATTATAAGAGGAAGTTATTGTTTATGATTCTTCTGAAAACAGATTTTTATGCTATTAGTAATAAAATATTAATTAGATGAAATTCTACGATGATTTCTTTGTACTTTAAAAAGGCTGTGCAAGGGATCAATGTTTGCGTATCCATAATGTATACAATAATAAATTCTGTTCTGTTGCTTATACTTTATTCTTCTTTTATTTCATCTACGCTCGGAAAGGAATCATTTGTATGTTTGTGACCTGCTAAGTAATTATTAAGTGCCACAAAAATCAGTATTTGATATTTATTATATTTCTTTTAGTTTGGATATGATTTCTTCGCCCGTGAAGACAAGATGCGGCCACTCTTTCTGTCGTACATGCATAGGGACTGTCCTAAATAAGAAAAATTCAAAGTGTCCTCTGTGTAACACGAACCTGCAAAGACGAAGTATTTCCAAAGATAAACATACGGAAAGATGCATCAATGGTTTCGAACAACTTGTGGAAGCTATTCGTGCGGATATAAATATAGACAGTAAGAAACAGATACGTAATATTTTATGTACTTATAGCCAAGTATATTTAAAATGGCTTGTAAATTTTCTTGGAAGATAAAAAAGATGACGTTAACGCAAATAAAATAGTTGCCGCAAAGCTTGGTGGCACTGATAAAGCGCTACGATCACTTTTTTGTAATCCTAGTTTAGTTTGACGTAAAATAACAGAATATCTACTTGCCTCTAATTATTTTATATCGAGTAAATGCATTTATTTTACAATGGTATTACATGCAGATCCGATAAGATATAAATCAGATAAGATTGTAGAGATAAACGATTCACTTGTTACAGTACTCTCGCACCTGAAGAACCCACGTAACACGAGAGAGGGTTGTCCTACCCCAAACGTTAGACGCCAAAGTGCACCGAGCGCGAATGACACGGGAGAGAAGAAAAAAGATAGGAAGACTTCCCCGTTCCGTAAGAAGAAGATAGCGGGAGAGCAATCTGCAGGTTCCTCAAATCGAGATATTCTAGACGAAACGAGCGCAACGTGCACCGAATACAAGAAGGATAATGCAATCAAGAAAGATGACTCCGTGGAAAGAAGAAACGAGGGAAGGGAGTCTTCGATCGATGGACTCTCAGGTGTTTATCCTCTGTTTTCCTCTCTACGTCGGGAGGAAGATTTGAACGAAGAAATGATTTACACGAAAGAGAAGAGAATCGAGAATTGGTTGGAAACGTTGCCGAACAGCGAGCTTTTGGAGAATCCTTCGACGAGCGTTGGCCAAGTGCAGGCATCTTGTTTAGACGACACCGCCACGGTCGTCTCTGGTATTTCTTTGATGTCATCCGTAAGCAATACCACAGAGAAGGAGGAGACACCCCTAACGGTGGAGCGTTTAACGAAACTAGATAACGTTCAGGAACGGCCTTCCGACTCGATGAAAGGGCAACGAGTTTCGAAAGCATCGTCGCGTGGTGGGAATAATACAAGGGGCAGGAACAAAAGGAGAACGACACGCTCGTTTCCCGAGAGAGAAATCAAGGTTGATTCTACGGAGCGTAAGCTAAAATACGAAACGGTTCATGCGAAAGTGCGCGAGCGCGCAGCCGCCACAGAGAAATCGGTAAAGATCTCCGCTGACTCTTTGATATCGAGCATCGATGCGGCAGACTCGAGTAAACACCTCGCCGGCACGGGAAACACGACGAAGGAAACTTGGAAGAGGGTCGTGCAATTTGGCAAAGAAATGAGAACGAAAAGAAACAAACTGAAGTCGTTGAACGTTAGTGTACAGAGTACCAGCGGTTTGAGGCTCTCCGATGAACACGCTTCGAATAAAACTCTGATGAACATGAAGGTATCTTCGACGAATTTGCAAACTCGATCGGGAACGGTCGAGGACGACGGAGTCGACCTGATCGAGGATGGAAACGATATCGGTCGTCTGGAGGACGATCGCGAAATCGATCAGCATAGATCTCTCGAAGAGAAAAACGATCCAACAACGACGCGGGAATCTTCGTTTATCTCGTTGGAGCAGGAAGGACGAGTTCCTATAAACAGCCTGTGTCGCGAACAAATGGACGATATCATCGGTGTTACGTATAGCTTAAGCAAGAATACCGATCATCAAGAATGTAAAGAAAAAATCTCCGAAGATCAGGGGACCGTTCCGAAGAAAAGGCTATCTCTGAGAAAACACAGCGAATCCTCGAAGAATTCCGATCGCTCGCCACTGCAGATAACACCGGTCAAAGTTAATCTCGAGCAGCGTTACGACATTCTACGCGCAAGTTCGCCATTACTCTCCTCGAAGGACGAAGAACACACGCCGATGAAAGTTTGCGGAACTGCGCTGCAAACGGAATCGACGTCGAAATTGTCGTTGAAAAAAAATTCCCAAAGTGGCGAGAAAGCCAACCAGGTTCCAACATGGCGCGACGTTTCCCAATTGTCCAGCGTCAAGTGCAATCTGATGGAGCAAATGAATCGGACGGAGATCGAGAGAAATGTCGGTAACGTAGAGACCTTGAAAATTGATCGAGGTAGCGAACTAAACGAGAAAAAAGTCGATCGCGAAAGGACTAATCAGGTAACACCTTCGAACAATAGGAAAACGTTCGTTGTACCATTTAGCAAGCTGGGCAAAGTGTTCAGGAAACGACGGAAAGTGAAGTTCTATAAGCTTGGGCCGTTAAGACGGGAATCAGCGACGAGCACGTTATCCGCCTCGATATCCAACGCTTCTAGAGTTAACGTAACAACGTTCGTAGTATCGGAGGATACGATCGAGACGTGCGAGGCGTCCGAGGAGTGCAATTTAGAAAATAGTGCGCCGAAGTGGATGGAAGTAGTAGATACGGAAAATGGTCAGACGGAAGCGGCAAAAAATCTTTCGCAATCGCAAGATGACGAGAGACCTTCAAGAAATACCGTCGCACAGATACAACAGCGCAATAAACTTGATTTCGGGGAGTCCTCGAAGGAAGCGGAAAACGTATCAACGAATCAGAAGGAAAGAAAAATCTTCGAACGGAATAGAACCGGCTCGAAGCCCGTGATAACTAGCATCGTCAAGATGATACCACCGCAAATGGATTCTCAATTAAAGTTTCTCCACCTGGACTCACCCTGGGATACGATACCTGAAAGAGAAATGATTTACCAGAAAACAAAATCTAAAAGAACCTCGGAACAAAAGCTTTCCGCTAATTCCTCGGAACGGTCGGATATCGTGTCGAACGACGATAGCAGGAAGAGAAAGAGATTGTACGAGAACGAGGAAAATTTCATTACCGATAGCGTCAAAAGGATAACGAAAAACGATATAGCGGAGTTGAGCGATCAGAACGAGTCGGATCATAGCAGGTCATCGGGAAACGTGACGCAAGTCGCGAGATCTAACGAAAGCGTTGATAAACTTGTCAAGACGAGGCGTACCGTGGATGGTGCTGTTATATCGTTAAGTTCCAACGAAAGTACCGCGGAAAGTGGAAAACTAAGCAGAGATACGTTGAACGAGTCGAGAAAAAAATATAAAAGAATCATCGCCCCAGCTTCTGGCTCGGACACCGACACCAGCGTGGCCACGAGAAAAAACATCGACGTTCGAGAAAGAAACGACGATGAGAACGTTTCAATCGCGAAAAGGAAACGCGTACCTTCGGCTGACTCCGACGACGACATCGTCGTGAACGAGATCGTGAGTAATTGGTGCAATGGTTTGGACACCTCTCAGAGATCCTCCAAGAAAGGTAAATTGGAGGAGACGAAGGCCGCAAGAGCGTCATCGAGTAGAAGTATCGACCCGCCTCCGGATAGTATGAATTTCGAATCGTGGAACAACTTTGCGACGCCTGTTAAAAGAGTCCCAGAAAAAGAGGAGGAAGATCGATCGAATAACGATATCATCGACAAAGTCAGGTCGATTCGAATGAACGAGGACGAGAGGAAGTCGGGAAAGGAACGGGACACGATAGATGATCATTTCGACGAGGCTATGGCCGAGGTCATGACCGAAACTTTGGACACGCATTTCTTTATAAATGAAAACGTAGTTACCGATCCGAAGCCATCGAAGAAAGTAGGATCCCCGATTAAGACTGATAAGAATCGAGTTTCTCCAACTTCCTCGTACGTGGAGACGAATGATCTCTTTGCCGAAACGAACAGAAGCAAGGCGGAAGAAAATTCCAAGGATTTCGAGGAGACGTTGATCGAGAATTTGAGCGGCTTGAACAAAGAGAACAGCGGTAAAGTGGGCACCCCGAGTAGCGAAGTTGAGCTAACGAACGAACGGAGGAGGATCGATCAACCGTTCCAGAATAAGGAAACGTCGATTTCGAACGCGAGAAAATACGAAAAGTCGAAAAACGAGAATATCGTGGAACCAAAGGAAGCATCCTACGAGTACGACTCCCTGATGGACGTAACGCAAGATCAACTCTTACTTAAGGCGCTCGAGGAGGATCTCTTTGGTGCGGCCAATTCCCGGAGTTTAGGAAAGTCCACGGCAACAAAAACGTCGGAGGAGAAAAGAAGATTACAGGGCGAGTCACGGACGCCACGGAAGGTCCAGAAAATGAATCTTGGTAACGAGGTAGGTTGCGTTAGTAGAGGAATTTTTTTGCTAAACTTTCTCTCAAACGTGCGTTTGGTTTTTACACAGGATGCAGAAAATTCCAGCGACGAGGACGAAATAATCGAGAACACGCCACAGTCCCAAAAGAAGTTGTGAGTTTACCAGATTTAATTATTAACAAATATTTCACCGCTTATAAAAGTGTCGAATCTCTCGAGCAAAATTTGACATAGATATATATATATATTTACCGTTCTTAAAAGTAATCCTGCGCAACCCCTAGAATTGATTTCTCATGTATCATCTTCCAGCATGGACGTTGACCACAGCGCCGAGTCGAGGGCAAGGAAATCTCTGAACATGTCTCAAGCGACGCAGGTCTCGAGGCAAAACTTTAAAGCGACGACAACAAGTACGACAACGGCACCCACCAACGCGCTCCTTGTAAAACTTAAGACTCCCATAGATCAAAACAAGATTCGTCCGCTTTATCATAGCACTCCGAAGATTATCCAAGCGGCTTCTAATCGCGAGAAAGTCCCGTCGTCCAAGTTCGAAGAGAACGGAAAGGCTCTCGAGTCGAGCTCCTCCCACGCGAAAGAAGAATCGGTGACGCAGGTAAAAGGCAAGACGACGGAAAATGCTAACCGATCGTGCGATAAGAGACAATTGTGTTTTGTGTGGAGTAGCTTAGCGGTTACCCAAATTGAGAGCATCAAAAAATTGGCTGCATTAATCGGTGCGAGCTGCACGCAAGACTTTACGCCGCTCGTGACGCACGTTATCGTTGGTACCAAAGAAGAAAACAACGCCGCCACGAAGACGCTCAAGTTTCTGCAAGGGATCGCTCACAAAAAATTCGTCGTTGGTTTCAAGTGGGTTGCGGATTGCTTAAAGGAAGGAAGATTGTTAAACGAGGAGCCTTACGAGGCCGTCGACTGTTATACTTTCGAGGCGGGTCCTCGAAAATCGCGTTTAAGAGAAAGCGATTTGTTTGAGAAATTTGCCTTCCTCTGCATCGAACCTTTCCGGAATATAACAATGACGCAATGGCAGGTTAGCAAGATTGTTTTTATCAATTTTCTTCCATATGCCAATAATTTGCGAACTCACACGCTTCTTTTCCGATGTAGGAGTTATTAAAAGCCATGGGCGCCACGATCGTTCGGAATATTGCTGCACTCGTGGCCAGCAAAGAGAAGTACAAAGTTATCTTGTTGCAGAACGAGGCGCACGAGGACGAAGTCGTGGGTAAGTACATT